>SMLS01072138.1:0-14174 GCA_004785975.1 Popillia japonica
AGCAAAATACACAAATATGTTGCGTACTTGAACTTACAAAAGTCTGTCAAAGTCAAATTATAATATGAAGGCGCACATTCTGATTGAATACTGCACACCTAAAATGTGTTTCTGCACCCTAGTAAACAACACACACAACAACACGAAAAAACCATTATTATTTGAAGACTGAATTCAATGAACACACTGAATTTCAATAATTTCGTAATTTGGGTTAGAACAGGCGAAAGAGTTACAAACCAACAACCAGCCGAAATTGAACTGAATCATGACATGACATTCATGACATGACGGAATCCGACTGAATCCAACTGAATCATGATATAAATGTCGATAATATTGATCGCGTCAGATGTGCGTCGATATTTACAGATAGCCGCGCCATCTGGTGTCCGTAGTAATAAAAAGTGTCCTATTCTAATTCCCATTACTTTACTTGATTGGGAATGATCAATGACCATAGACAAGATACTTAAATAGACAGGCAACTCTCAATACTTAAAAATAACACAATTGCGGTGGAGCCATCTTATGGACAGATCAAACACTCCTATTGTGGTTTGTAACTAAACTTAAGAAGGGAAAGAATATGGGATATTTATATTTATTTATTACTGTTGATAAAAAAATCATTTAATTTAGAAAAAATGTAGAAACAAAAAAATTTTCCACATTTCTTTGAATAATTTGATTTACATTTTCGATCTTTTTAAAAGTTTTGGCAGTAGCCAAACTGAACGCGAACTGAAAAATAAATATATGCAACAAAAATAAAAAATAATTCTACCGCAAAAAAAAGATCAGAACAATATATAAACATCTACTCAACGAAACGAAACACAATAAACACGTTCAAATAACTGATGTGGACGGATGACGGATATAACACGTGTCAAATAGCCACATCACGTCACACGCTGTAATGCGCAAGTGCCATCTGTGCAGCTCTTTTATTAACTTTTGATAAAAAATCCGCCGATCTGTCCATAAGATGGCACCACATATTTTTGATCAAAATTTTTATAAGGAGTCCCCATGGTGTGATCAATGACATTCCGAATGTTCAAAGTCACCAATGTTCGCGGTATCATTTTCTTTAGCTAGTACGACTAGATCCCTGCTGAACCTCAATAAAACAGACCTTAACATTATAACCGCTTTATTCAATGCTCATGGCTTTCTGCAAGAAAATACTTAATTTTTGTATGGTGTTTGTCATGATATTTCTTGCTAGAAAGAGGTTTCTAACTTATTTTGCTTTAAGTAGACTGAAGTTGTTAATATGACGAAGATCTGTTCAATACGATGGAAGAATTGCTGTCACAACTCAAATTTCTTGAAAATTATTTGCATCTACCTCGTGATCTGACCAGGCTAGCCGTCTTATGTTCTTCTAATTGTTAGTCTTAACTAGCTTGAGACTAAGACTTTTACTTCATTCATATTGAACATTTCTGTCATTTTCATTCATTCTTAGAATATTTTAGCGTACGACGACTTCGAAAAGCAATAAGCTATTAGATTTAGCTTCCCTCGATAAAATTTTTCTGATTTATTTAATTGCCTTAGCAAAGGCTGGTCTTCGATAAACCTTGGTTTTAATTTAACTCAAATTTCTACAAACTTGCATTTATCTACTTCAGGCAAGCTGCTCTAGGTCCTTCTTAGTGTTAACTAGCTTCACGACCATTTCCAAAGACTTAGAGCACATCCGTATTAAAAGACCATATGGTGCTATTACTAAGCTAAGCTCAATAGAGACTGGCTGCTTCAAATTTGTCCTTCAGGTTTCTTTTGTTGAAACCGCATAACATCACATTACATATCAGTACTGGCATACACATACATAGATAATACTAAGGCGGTAGTTCTTGCTATTAAGAAAATTAATAATTTTATGTTCCGGAGTTCCTACAGCGACGTTTCGATGTATAGAGGCGAAAATTAAAAGAGGAAACAAGATTGCTCGTTAAGCGAAAAGTTCCGGTATTCCTCTATGTTCGTTTTTACTGATTAAACTTCCTTCTTCGAATCCAGATGTGCTCCTCCAAGAGATGTTAACTTTGAAATTTAGAAATCCTTACAACTCGCAAGAGAACACGACTAAGTTGTAGATTTACGCAAATTCTTCTAATTCTAAATTCTAACATTATTCACCATATGGCTAGACGTTCCAACTAAGTGTGTTAAGTTTAAACGCATTATTCAGTTGAATATTTTAAGTTTTAATCGAATATAAATTAATATTATTCAAGACTTGGAAATGGAAATGTTACACAATTCAATTAATACGATTTTTATGGTGCGTAAACAAGTTAATAAAACTACATATCAGGATCTAATCCACATGTATAAACACTTTATTCTATTCTTCCTGTTAATTCGGATGAAGACCTTAATAAGGTTAGAACCATACGTGCTATTAATAGACTGAAACGCACAGTCCATTGTTAGGAAACGCGTAAACAGGCCGCACGCTTTAGTTTTTTTTCCTAGCCCCCTATTTGAAAGATAAATCATAAAAGCAATAGAGGTCGGAATGTTTACTTTTTGGAATCCGTGAGATTCCGTAAACGTGTTCCACTTAGGAAGTCGTAATTTTCATATGAGCTAACATTGATTTTCTTTGGCAGAATGTGGAATATGTCGATATATCCGATTATTATGTATACATTGGTTGAGTAATATTTCCCCGAACCAAGCAAGTTGATACGCTTGTTGAGTGAAAGGGCTATCTATATTAACATGCTATGCGGATTTATGATATATCTGTTATACTACTGTATCTGGTTACATAAAAGATTAAAGTTTGCAATTATGTAATTTAGATATTGCTCATATCAAATATCTTTTACAGTGAATTCTTCGAAAAGTGTTTTGAATAATTTCTTTGGCAGCATTCATAGAAACTTAAAAACATTGAAGAAATTGGAGCTCAATTCGAACTTTATTGCAGAGGAGCCTATGCTAGGGAGAAAATCAAATATACCAGTCTAAAAAAGATAAAGATTAAAAAATAATTTTGTTGGAAGAAGATCTTCATGGAGGACATCGAATATTGAACGTCTCACAGTCCACATCTCATCCAAGATAATCCACAAAATTAATTCCACTGATGTCAATACAAAATCAAATCCTCCTAAAAAAACTCTTGAAGAAACTCAAATTATATAGAAGTAAAGTTTAGACAAATAATAATAAATCTTAAATACAAAAGTAGATGGCTTCAAACACTAAAAAAAAAACAGTGAAATTGTGAAAGAGTCGTTAGTAAGTGGGTTTAGATGGAAAGGATAAAATGTGAAGCCTGCATTGGAGGAAGAGGATAGGTATGTTAATTAGCTACTGATATAAGCTTATTATTATTATTATTATTATTATTATTATTATTATTATTATTATTACATGGTGGCAGCCCCGAAACACACTACTCTATGACTAGTATACTCAATAAATCCGGAGACTCCAGAGGTTCTCTACCAATTGCTTAAATAATAATTACTTTAGAGTGGTAACGTGCCCACTAATTTTTAGTCAATTACCTATTTAAAGAACCAGCAGAAAGACTTCAACAACCCAAACATTTATAAAGAAATATCTACAAATTGCACACATTGATGTTGATGGGTTTGAGTTTCAAACCCCTTTCTAGCCAGAAAGTAATTTTGAGGTTAGATTTTGCTTTATAAAAAATGAGATTCAAAGGAATATCGTTGATAATTTCACTTCAAAATGGTTTAGACACCAAGTTGGAACATTATAATATTCTCGACATTGGAAATAGGGCAATGACCTCTCGAAATCTATAGGTACGTTTCCCTCGTCAAGTCAACAACCTTTTTGAAGTTTTCAAAAAGTGCCTAACTGCTCACTGAACGTAGTTTATAATAATAATAATAACGGCGAACATCAAACATAACCTATAACCGCTACAACCATAACATAATTGTAATTTGGACTTGTTTTGTGCTTTTTCTATTCATTAATGCAAAATATCAGTTAAGAAAGAATTCTTGACAGTAATTGAGACGATAGTTTTGTCTGATGCTGACAGCAGTATTGATGAAGTTGACGTTTTTGTTCGATTCGTTGACTAAACGCGTTCTGACCGCTTCGGGTACATTACAAATGTAACCACTATTACCAATCAGCGAATGGCCACAGCACTGGTCAAACTTTATGCTGAACGATTCACGGCGGTTAAACCACTCACTTAACACAGCCTTAAAAATATTTAGACTAAATTAACACATTGTGAACCAGTCTTTAAGTTTTGGAGGTTGGTACTGCTATCATCAACGTCATCTGTCATTGTGACAGCAACGATTAACATTTCATTTGACAGATTATATTTCTTCGTGTCGTGTATGATATATTTATCAAACGTTTATAGACAAATATCTACAAATTCCACACATTGATGTTGAGGGATTTGAGTTTCAAACCCCTTTCTAGCCAGAAACAAATTTTGAGGTTAGATCTTGCTTTATAAAAAATGAGATTCAAAGGAATATCGTAGATAAATAATCATTTCAAAATGGTTTAGACACCAAGTTGGGAAATTGCAATATTCTCGAGGTTAGAAATAGGGCAATGACCTTTTCAAATGTATACGTTTCCCGCCCGCCATCTTGTGTTAAACTCATTACTGAGGCTCTGTCAAGTCAACAACCTGACTGCCAAAGTTTTCAAAAATTTCCTAACTGCTCACTGAACGTAGTTTATATGATGATTGAGGAACGGCTAACATCAAACATAACCTATAATTGCTACTACCACAATATAATAAATTGTAATTTGTACTTGTTTTGTGCTTTTTCTATTCATTAATGCAAAATATCAGTTAACAAAGAATTTTTGACAGTAATTGAGACGGTAGTTTCGTCTGATGCTGACAGTAGTATTTATGAATTTGACGTTTTTGTTCGATTCGTTGACTGAATGCGTTCTGGCCGCTTCGAGCACATTTCAAATGTGACCACTATTACCAA
Source organism: Popillia japonica (assembly GCA_004785975.1). Classification (NCBI taxonomy): domain Eukaryota; kingdom Metazoa; phylum Arthropoda; class Insecta; order Coleoptera; family Scarabaeidae; genus Popillia; species Popillia japonica. The sequence goes on from SMLS01072138.1 coordinate 4,992, forward strand.
TCAGCTGATCGGTCACAGCACTGATCAAACTTTATACTCAACGATTCACGGCGGTTAAACCGCTCACTTGACACAGCCTTAACAATATTTAGACTAAATTCACACATTGTGAACCAGTCTTTAAGTTTTGGAGGTTGGTACTGCTATCATTAACGTCATCTGTCATTGTGACAGCAACGATTGATCGGCGACGAGCCAGCTGACATCTTAGAGGAGTGTCTTCATGGCCTCCCTGACTTGGAGGGAGAAGGTCTTGCCCTCACTTCCCAATATGAGGTAAAGTCCATTATTGAACGCCTCAAACCCGGCAAAGCTCCTAGTAGCGACCAGATTTCCAACACAGCCCTCAAAAGGCTGCCCTCTGGCGCCATCTTCCAGCTGGTCTGTGTCATAAACTCATCTCTTCGCCTTTTTCACTTCCCCATCTATGTGCAAACACACAATCCATCTTGAAACCCGAGAAAGACTATTCCCGGAGAGCTATAGACCTTTCTCTTTGATCTCCTCCTTGGGGAAGGTTGTTGAATCCGTAATTCTCACGAGACTCACGGAAGAGCTCTTCGTCACGAAAATCATTCAAAACGAACAGTTCGGATTCAGAGAAAGTCACTCGACGAAGTTTCAGCTGTTCTGCTGACAGAGGCGATTCGGAACGCTGCAAAACCCTGGGTGCTGTTTTAGCCAGGGCCTTTGACACGGTCTGGCATGATATGCTGGTATACAAGATGGTTCGTGGGGGAATTAACTCTAATCTGGTCCGCTTAGTCAAATCCTACTTACAGGATCAAACATTTGCCGCCAGACAGGGAGTCGCCCTTTCTCCTGGAAGACCTGTCGCCGCTGGTGTCCCGCAGGGATCCATTCGCGCACCGAGCCTGTTCCTAATCTTCATGTCCGATCTCCCGAGGTTTGAAGAAGTGAAAAATTCCATTTATGCTGATGACACTGCCATATACACGGCATCTGGGAGCGAAGAACTGCTCCGTCACAGGCTCCAGATCTCCCTTGATGGGATTCTCCGTCGGGCCTCCAGGGGGCGTCTACAAAGTCCAAATGCGTCGCCATTCGTTTCAGAAAGAGGCATAGACCGCCGCCAGATAATATCATCGTGGATGGATTTCGGCTCCCCTGGAGTCCCTCGGTATTATATTTGGGGGTGAGACTGGGACTCACGACTAACATTGCGGGCACACGTGAGCAGGTCCATTGAAAAATTCTACGGTGCCAGAAGTATCCTGCTTCCATTGTTGTGTGTGTGTTTCAATGAAGGTCAACGGGCTAGGACAAACTTCAAGAGACTCGAAGTACTTCAGAACAGAATGCTGCGAATGATTGCGGGGATCCCCTGGTTTGTTCGCAATCAACAGATTCGTGACGACCTGGGGGTTCCTTTCCTCAAGTGACTCGTGCTTGGATTGGCCGAGAATACGTTGGAAAGGATAGATGGATCTGAAAATCCAGTAATTAACAGACTATCAGCACTGGATCCGGATAGACCACCTGTCTTAATCCACGCCCAAATGGCAAGATCATCGCCATATATCACCACCCTGCCTTGAAGCAGCGAAGACCCAGGAACCTATACATCCACTCCTTGAAGGGAGTCCTTGATGGTCCTTGACGAATAAAAAGCTCAACAACACCTCGTTCGGCGTTAGCAGGAGTTAGATTGACCATAGCAACGATTGACATTTCACTTGACAGATTCTATTTTTTCGTGTCGTGTATGACATATTTATCAAACTAAATTAATAAACATATATTATAGGATTTAATCCCAATTTGTGCTTTAGATCAAATGTTCAAGCGAAAGTTTAACTGGAAATCGAAGCTTTTCACTCAAAATTTTTTGCTTTCATTTTAAAAACCAATCACTCTACCTCTCAATAATTAAAATTCATTTGCCCCGCTGAATGAGCCGTACAAATACAGACGTATTCAATAAATCACTCTCACAAAACGGTGCGCCGGCCGTGTTGAATTTTTGGGGGATACGCGTGAATAACGTTGTAGACAATTACTAAACTGAATACGTACTTTCGCCCGTTTTTCCATGCAGACAAAAAATAAAATAAACGGAGAATGCTGGAATTGGTCTACACCGACGGAATGTGTGTACAATACGAATTCATCACAATACATCAGCGTTCGCTTGTGTCGATCTCATTCATCTCCAACAGATTATAAACGTATTGAACTCTAGGTGTGTATGGTACTGTACATACATATATAAGTGCCAGAATAAAATTTCATATATGTAGGTTAACGACCATTGACGTTCGTATTGATTTTATCTTCAAATTGTTTGCATATCTCTTACTGCATTAGTAATTCAGTTTTATTGAATAATTTAGATTAGTTCTGTGTGTAGGCAAACTTTTTCTTCGACTGGAAGAAGACATCAGTCGATATTCCATTATTCATCATGATAAATTGCATTGTCACAATCAGGCCGCAAACTTTTTTTCCTTAACGATCTTAGAGCATAAACACATTTATTCTACATAATAGCTTTTATATTTAAATCTACTTTCGCTTTATAAAATTAAAATTTCGGATCTAAATTAAACAAAAAAAAGGGAAAACAAACACAATTTAATTGTATTAATTCCAAAGTACCTATCCAATTACAATTAATGTGATTAACTTAACGCAATTGAAGCAAACTTGAGTTTACCATACGAATGTTTCCTCGGAGTATACGGAAGTTTTATCAGTAGGTACTAATTAAGCTTGAAAAATTGGTATCTTCTCGAGATAGGTGAGAGAAACAAATATTCACATTATGTCACATTGACAGATTAAACAACAAGCAAATGACAAGTTCGCATGTAGGCCTCCTTATGGAGGAAATTTGAACTAACGTGACAGTTCTCCTAACCAGCTGTATTTACTACATTTAGGAAAGTTTGGAAGATTATTTCAAACTAGGTGCTACATAAATTGCCAGGTATAAGAAAGGAAGGCGATCTTCAAATTCAATTCGGAATTATCATCACTGTCTGTACTTTCTACTGAACTCTAGATGGTATCAAAATGCGTTTGCTTTGTTCAAAAAGCTCTTGTCAGCGTTGGTGCCCCTAATCAAACTATCGATTTTGGATTGACAGCCTATTGGTCAGTTAGCGCTAAAACTTGAACTTACGAAAGTGAGGTTAGGCTATTTTAATCAGGCATTTTTCACAGATATATTGTCAATACCTTTAAACCAATTGATCTCCAAACTTCTGAAAAACTATAGAATCTTCTTGGGGGCTTTTGTTTGTAACAAAATTGCGATACATATATCAAAAATCACTATTCTCATCTTTTTTGAGGTGATATCTTAAAGCGCCAAATCTCTTTTGTTGAAGTCCAGCAGGAATTTAGCCAAAAATAAGTGTGAAAAGTTGCTCGAATTGAGCCTAAAAACAACATTGCAGAGAATTCCGAATTTTTGGTAAAAACAATTGTCGAGCTTGCGAAAGTGAGGTTAGATTACTGGCGAATTGATCAGGCATTCGACTGCATTTTTTTACTGATATATTGTCAATACCATTAAACCAATTGATCTCCAAACTTCTGAAGAAGTATAGGATCTTCTTGGGGGCTTTTGATTGGAACAAAATTGAGATATATAACTAATCACTATTCTTATCTTTTTTGAGATGATATCTTAAAGCGCCAAATCTTTTTTGTTGAAGGTCAACAGGACTTTAGCCAAAAATAAGTGTGAAAGGTTGTTCGAATTGTGGCTAAAAACAAAATTGCAGAGAATTCCAAATTTCTGATAAAATTGTCCATCTCATAAAACAAACGTTACTGGAAAAGATCGCTCAACTAGCTTTGATGATGATGATGACCTTATTTTGAACTGTTTCTAAACTTTAGCTTTTGGTATTTTACTGATTAGAAGATTGTTCTAGGTTTGACCTATTCTATTAGGTACTTCTGAATTTGAGCTCCCTACTTCGTATATTTTGCAAAGTAGTTAGCAAAATCCAATTTTAGTATCCACCACCTTTCAAGTTATCTTTATTACACACTTCAGCTCTCTAATTCAAAATTATTTCCTGTAAAGGTCATACAAATTAGAAGCAGCATTAATCTGATCTATGATCCAATACTGTAATTAGCGTAATTAGTGTTGGATCAAAATTAGCTTTGCCGTACAAACTTAATTAGCTTGCCTAAGAACATTGTCAGCCAGCACTGTCGTTAGAATTGGTAACCGCAGTTCACCCTTAGCAAGCCGCAGCTTCCCAATAACTTATACAACTATAAATAATTTAAGTTATAGTTGAAATTTATTTCCCTGTTACAAGTCTAGATTCCACAATCAATTGGTGGAAGATGTAAAATCATATTTAAATTCGATTTCCATTTTATCAGAACTATCTTAGGATCCTCTTAAGTGATTGCAGCCAAACAAGAACTAACATGCCGAGACTTGAGTAGATCCTTTGAATATTGATTCCAATTAAGTTGCGGTTTAACGGATTAGACACGATATTGACGATATTACTAAGAATCTTAACATAATTGTAAGACTAAAGTAGCTAATTTTACATTGTATTAATAAATAAATGCTTATAACTAAACACATACATATTATAATGGACAACGTAGTATGCCCACCATATCAAGCAATCAATAAGCCAACAAAATTATCAATATTTGTTATGGGATTTCGGTGTCTTTTTTTCTGTTTTCATTGACAGATGGTAAACATTGTCTAGGGGATAAAGGTTTGTTCTGTTTATCAATTTTTATATCGCTTTGTTCTCCTGATGTATGTATTTGTGGACGAAGCAATTCGTCAATTTTACAGCCGAGCTATCGCACGCTATAAAACAGTAACATAAAAATACAGATAAGCACCCTCTTCTCGTAAAATTTTGCCGAACTGCGAATATATGCAAGAGTTGCACCAAAAATTTGATCCAAAGTTAAGACCGCCCCATTTCAATACGTATGTACAGTGGTTTGATTTAGAATCGACTCAAACTGCCATAAAACTCGATAAAAGTACATATGCTTTACAGCGATACCCGAATGCGAAGCAGTAGTGATATGGTCAACTACATATATGTATTATGTAAATTACTATTTATATATGCAATATACTTTTGTATCAAATCTAGTGTCATATGCAGGTACACAATTACGCTTAATGCAAGGGATCATTTATATATTCCTAAATTGATAATTTTGTAATGCAATCTTATCATGTTTTGAAATAAATAAATATTGTTAAATCGCTATCGCCTACATTTTTACTGTACTTCTAAGTATTAATGTAATTAAAAATTGTATGAGTAAGGATTTTTGTATAATTTGAGTTTCATATGCGACTACACAATTATATTTAATGCAAGAGATCATTTATATATTCTTAAATCGATAATTCCTTATTGCGATTTTAACATACATATAATTAAATCACAATCGCATACTATTTCTCTATATTTCGAAGTATTTATGCCATTAAAAAATTGTATGAGTAAGGATTTTCGTATTGTTTGGGTTTCATATGAAACTACACAATAAAATTGTATTAATTTGTTTTTAGTTTGTCTTTTTGTTTACCTTCCTTAATATTTGAAATAAATTATTATTTGTTTACTGTGTGTTAATTAATACTAGTTAAAATCAGGCTTCTTTAACGAAACAAACTTCAGGTGAACATAGATTCCTGTCTAATAACTGCTTTGATAAATAATTTGTCTTATGGTTCTAAAATTAATTTGTGCCCTATTATTAAAATCAGCTAAGTTAGGAGAAATACAATAATTATTTTATTTGTGTTAATGTGTTATTAATCGTAACTGGCAAACGCTATACTATGTAATAATACAGATATTATAAGTATCTGAAAAAGAATATATTTCTGTAGCTATTTTAAATGTGTGCGTACTAGTTCATAAGCAAATCGCTTTATTACTACAAACATCCAGTTAAATGTAGAAAGCTTTGTATGCGTCGTTAGGTCCATGTCGCTTGTCGGGTGAGTCGGTTTTAAATCAACCCAGTGAACATTGTATTGGACCGGCCTGTATAAGATCGATGACCCCATAACTCGGTTTAGGCAGCAGGTTATTGGTTGAAGGCAGATTTTAAAAACAGCTGAGCTGGTTGGGTGCTGTGAGAATTTTGAAAAGAGTTGATAAGCACATAAAACATGATTAGAAGTAAACTAGCTTACGAATTCTACCGCGAAACGTCAAATGTGACAGGAATGTCAACGTCAAAGAAGAAGAGGCTTTGCATATACTCAGTGACCTCAGAAGTGTTACATTATTTATCATTGATACTTTTTTGCGAAAAAAAAATCTTTTACTTTTCCACGAAGAGATTCATGTTCATGAGAGCTGACTAATATAGAAAAGGATTTAAACCCAATCGAACATGTGTAGGATACCATGGGGAGGAGACCGCCCACTTTGCGCCATCCTACACAAACTTTGGCGCAAGTTAATCAACGAAGTTCAAGTTGCTTGGAAAGAGGTTGCAAAGGTTACCGTTTCACTTCTGATATAAAACTCACATCACATTGCCAAAAAATCAACAAATGATTAAACAAATGATTCTGATTCTGATCTGAGTGTAACACTTCTAATGTCACTGAGTATATCTTGAACGATAAAAAGTCCATTAGGACGATTTCTGCATCTAAGAAATACAGACCTCCAGCTGAAAAAAGACTTCCTCTAGATATTAAACTTAAATATTTACGAAAATATGAACAGTCATTCAAGGCTTTCAAAGGAAAAAAATCGAAAACGTGTTCAAGCGAAATTTATGCGAGTGCAATACTCCAGCCTTTCTCATTTAGTAGAAACAATATTATTCTGAAGATCAAAAAGTGTTATTATTTGAATTATTTACGTATGTATGTAAGTACATAGAATGCAAGGTCGTAATTATAAACGGAGGTATTATTAGTCGACTGATGTAAATCTTGTTTTAACTCTACTAATTTTTGTACATACATAATAAGTATTTTGATTAATTTAAGATAACAATTCTAATATAAATACAATTCGTTATCTAATACTTTGTACACATAAACAATGCGTCGTTATAAATCGAATTTATTGCGCGTAAAGCCATATTTATGTTTCTGTACTCACCGTTTAGTAGAATTGAAAGCTACTTTAAGTAGATAATATGGTTAGGATATGCCGTATAACCTCGAGGGAAATTTGGTAAAATGCTTTACCTATTACATTGCTCTGTGTATATGGATACATATATAACTCCATAATATGCGATATATAATCAATAAAGTTTGTATTTCATGCGTGATCAGAATCTTTAGATAAAACACGAAGCCAGAAAGAGATTTGAATGTTAGCGGAGATGGAAATATGAGTTTCCGTTTTTTTATCCGGAAAGAATTTCCATTTCAAATTAGGTTTAAAACCGATAGTTTTTATTGTTAAATTAGAGATGATAATTTAAAATTTTCTGCTTGTTTTAGTCGCAAACGCATAATTTTGACAGTTCAGTTATCATCGGTTATGTCATGTCAAATGTTGGGTGTAGAAGTAAATTAGGTACATCAACTTCAAAAAGATATTTTTATTGATAAATGGAAAAACAGACACAGAAGCTTTCGCAAACTTGTTTGATGAATTCAATATGACAACCACACAAGTTTAGCACAGTGGATAAACTACAGTGAGTGTCAAAATGATTGATTGAGTTGGTTAACCTGATTCTTGTTCGTTTACGTATGTTGTAATATTGAGGATGACAGTTGCTTTGACAGCTATTACTAATCCTGACATGATGCTATCAACATTGCTATCAAATGCATCAAATGCTACACAATCAAAGAAGCAGATAGTAAAATAATCAAAAAATCGCACGAAAAAAATACACGCTACTGAATTATTCGATTTCAGTACATATAATAATAATAATAATATCGGCTTTATTAGGCGGTATTCATTTTTACAATGTTCTTCCATACAACCTGACAATTAACTACAATTTTGACAATACATTTGACATTTCACATTTTGACATTCCAAATCCAATAATTTCGAATAAAAAATCGTCATATCTTTGATTTTTCCTCATATCCTTCACCTTTCCCATAGTTTCTACATTGCCTTCATCTTGCTAATGTCTTCTCCTTACTCAAATGTAATTGATTATTGTTTTTCACTATATATTTTTTAACATCCACATCTTCCATTTTCATCAATTGGCAAATACCATGCCTTCAAAAACTTTCCTGATTAGAGATGGCCATGATTTTTTCCTATGATTGGTAACACCGCTACAGTGCGTCACTTTGACAGTTCGTTGGTTCGTATGTCACTATGAGGTGTATAAAACACATACACACTGAGAGTTGTCAAAATTTGGTTATAGTGCAATTAAAAAAAAATGCAGTGTTCTCAATCTTAGAATGAAAATTAATTAAAAAACAGCCTACTCTAATCAGGAAAGTATTTGAAGGCATGGTATATATCTAACGATATAATATATGATATTAGCTGACAGTTCCGAACTGAATATTACCAATTACAAAACTTAAAATGTGTTCCAAAAGGGCTGCCAACTCAATCAATCATTTTGACTCTCATTGTAGAATCAATCAGGAAAGCATATTCCAAAGCGTGGTATTCATTAGAAGCAGCTGATGGTGAGTGTTTGGTGGTCCAGTGCAGACGCAGTGCATTACGATTTCATGAAACTAGCGATCACAGCAAACATGTACTGTAACCAATTAGACAAAATGATCCTAAAACATCAGACCATACCAAAATTGAAGTTGAAACTATGATATCGAAGGCTTCCACGGCCCGAGTCTCTATAAGGAGGGTTTCCGGGTGTTGACCGTGTTATGGTTAGTAAAATATATACAGTACAAAATAAAAAATAAAATGCACAAGATATACAATAAACTCGACGTTTCGCCACTAATGTAAGCGGCTTCTTCGGGAGCAAAGAGGATAACTGGGTGGGTACCAGAAGGTCACGCCCCTCACCTACCAGAAGGTTTTCGCCTCTAGCGTGGTTTACACGTCGAGTTACCGTGCATATTGAAGTTGAAACTACTTCATCATATTGATAGGAACAAATTCTAATCCACATAACCCAGTAGAACTGCCCTTCTAGGAATTCATAGACTTCTCCCTGCCAAGGCTTTACACCACCGGTCTGTAGTTTATTTTCGGAAGAAAATAT
>SMLS01072139.1:0-32188 GCA_004785975.1 Popillia japonica
AAAGCATGCACGCCGGCGAACGGACCGGAGAGTCGTTCGTTTCGTTTTATTTCCGCGCATACAACCGAGTGGTGAGCGTAAAATTTTAGGTAATGTTATAATAAAAGTTTTAACGCCGATTCGCCGACATAAATGAACTGCATCTCGTTCCAGTTACGACGGAGAGGATTATTAGATATTCTATTCTGGTACTACGTGCGCGAAGGTTCTCCTGTTGTTGTACTGTGGATGGGTGATGTTGCCTGTATATATGTACATATGTATATCCTTCGACACGATATTTCTAAATATCATTTGATTCCAATGATATTGGATGACGTTGAAAATAATACAAAGTAGTCAAAGAAAACACATTGACAATAATTTTAACCTATAAAATACTGATAATTGGTATATTGCAAAGTAAGTAAAAATAGGGTGCGCTTACTTAGTTTATATAAATTGGAGACCAAGTGAGCGAAGCATAGGTTAGGAGGGTATAACTATAGTGACAAAAGTGTATGGATTTATGTACAACATGACGTAGTCTTCTCTTAACTCCTAATGCATGCTTCCAAAATATGTTTTAAGCCTCAAATTGCGTTCAAGTCTCTAACCATCTATATTTTTAAGCAGACTAATAGTTACAAGGCATTGGCGTTCTGTAAATTGAATCATTTCAAACACTTCAACATTGACGGGTCAATTCTGCTCGTAGCCTTTTATGCCTGATGAAATCAAGATCATTTTCTCAGCTGTATGGCAATCACATTTCTTTTTGCATTAATTTTATTGGAATTAGCTTTCTAATATATTGTCGTTGGTCAATGTGTTGCAGTCTAAGTTGATTTTCGTTATTCTTATACGTTTATCAATATCAAAAACAAAACTTACATTGCCAGTAAAGCCATCTATGTGTAGAGCAGATAATTTTTCATTTAATCCTTCGCATTAAATATACGAGACCAAAGAAGTCGTAACTTTGTGATAGCATACTGTCTGGTCATCACCTTCATGTCTTACGCAGAACTGAAGCATAAATGATTAAAACATTGGAACAGAATTACCTAAACCATTAATTAGGGGTATAGCGGTTCAGATCATTCAGAAAACTAGAATGTAATTTTGAGGATGCCAAAAGCACTTCTATCTGAAAATTATGAAATCAACATGCAATTGCTCAATTCCTTCAATGAAAGTGGTACGAAGCTAATGACTCCAAATATACTACTGAAGAGAACTACTGTTCTCAGTGTACACAGGTTAAGATTAAGACTTTTACTGAAACATGTGGAATCATTTGGCAGTCCAACGTTCAAAATTGGATCATAGTGTCTTTTGCAAGCAGCGAGGAATATGATTCTGGTGCTACCGAAATTTGAAAAAGCATCACTTTCTGGTATACAGATGGCGCCAAGACTGATAAATGAATAGTGGTTGGAGTCGATGGTCCGATAGTAGCTGTCCTGAGATTAGGTGATAGAACGTTTAAGAGAGTAAAATTTCTGAAGTAGGTTAGGCCATTTTGTTGGTTGGAAACCCTAGGAGATAAGTAGACGTTAAGTCGAACGTTGGTGGAACTTTAGTGACTGTTACGTCATTTATGTTCAATCAGCCAAGTAGGTTTCTTTTGTGGTCATTTCTGTTTTTTGCCAAGGGGAAGGTAATGCAACGGAAAGTTCCACTAACGCAACATCTGACAGCTGTCAACTTGTAGAATAAGTGATTCCTTAAAATTCAGAATGTTGTCATTATTAAAAAATGTCTAATAGATGCAACATTCTAGAGAACTATACAACTGGCAAATTTCGATATCAAAATATATTTGATTCCTGACACATGTCAAAATTATAACAGTTTTGCAGTTTGACAAGGACAGTAAGTATTGTCGAAATATTTCTAATACACGTAACTGTAACTGAAATCTAAAAGCACCATTTTCATTTGAAATATGACAATTGTATCTGTCAAAATACATCTAACAGCTATAAAATTGTAAAGTTTCATAATTTTTGACAGTTTTAAGAGCCGAAATATCTACTAGTCGTTAAATTATTTTCAACACGTGTATTTTTTTTCTATTTACGACACGATTACTTTTATTAGGTTAATCGGTAATATTTTTCTTCTTAGGATAGATTTGCGTTGCTTACACGTTAATAAGCTCATTTAAGTAAGTGTTATTGGCATTATTTTATTAATGTTTTCATAATAATAACGATTGAAGAGTATAACTCCTATAGGGTCTAGGTTCCAATTTTGTACTTTTCCGAAAAACGAACAAAATATACAGGAATTACAGTACCAAATTCATTGTCATCGCCATCTTGAAACCGCTAGCAAAACGCTCAGATATTCTTAGGCACATAGGTCCTTTCACATAGCATTGGATTTGGCATTTATGTAGATTCTTGTTCATGCGAAACCAGTATGTGAAATTATGGCAGTTAGATCTTTTAGAAGCTATGTATACTCTTCAATTATTCTCTCCCTGACAGCTGCCAAATTGTAATTTCGAAAACTATTTTGACAACCTTACCAAGAAAACGTATGAAGTGGTAACAATACACTATGTAGGATAAAAGCACTAGTTCTGGATCTACCTAAACGTATTAGTTGATTGCGGAAGTAATGAAACACAGTTTGCTTCTATATACTGATAGAAAACAGCATAAAGATCATATAAATACAGTGCGCATGAGATTATAACGCTCCACAGACAAGATATACAATGTGATCCGAAACAAGTGACCGGCACTAATTGAAGATCAAAGATCAGAATATTATTTAAATGCTAAAATGATTAACTCTAATTTAAGAAAGTTATATTTTAATGGCAAAAATCCAAATTTCATGATCTGACCAACAAGTTACATGAATTTGAGGGCTTGTCATTAAGCTGTGCAGTACATTTTTCATCATTGTTTACATTTGGTGCAGAAATTTTTTTTTGGTCGAGCGCTATTAGATAACTTCTGGCATGTTTGATGGTACCACAGCTTACATTTGATGCATTGTATCCAAGTTTCTCCTCTAAAATCATCTTGAAATGCCCCACCACATTCACCACAGGTATCGTTATCATTTTCTTTATCGCTTTCACTACTTCCACTTGTACTTTCAACTCTTCTTCGTTTTGCTAATTGGGTTTTTTCTTTTCCTCCATTTCGTTCAAGAACTCAAGTGAAGTTACACATCTAGTAGTTGTTATTCTTTAGAACGTTTGGTATTGTCTTCCTCTTGTGCCAAAAGCTCTTTTATCACCTGAACTACTGGTGGGACAGAAGAATTTCCTTTGGCATTAGATGAACATCCGGGTTGTCGGTCATCGTTCTGCCTAACAGAGACAGGAATAGTATCATTACTATTCATCAAACGGTGAGCGTGGACTGGAGAAGGATCCAAAGGCCAGACACCACTTCCTCGAAATCTACCCAAGATGTTAGCTGGAGTAATTGCTTTCTGCCATGCTGGAGTTAGTACTTTGCAGAATTACCCGTAAAAAGCCAAAATTTTAGTTAAACAATTATTTAAACTTTAAATGCATTTAGTACATTGCGTTACTGCAAGGTTATAAATGACTTTCTCGCAGGGCAAGACAAATGCTTCAGGTAAAGCTATGTATTTTTTATCCAAACTATATACTTTTAGTTCTCTTTTGCGTGAATTTAAAAGCTCTGAACTATATACAGAAGTAATTACAAATTTTTACATTAATTTACCTTAATTTCTCTTTGAAATTTCTGCCAATAAATGGAACAATCGCTCTTGCATAGCTAAACTGGCTTCTCTGATTGACAAGCAATGATATGGTATGCTGTCATGTGTAGTAAACATACTACTACAGTCATTTATCGTCTAACTTCAGAAACTAAGAGTACAGATATTTTGATCCACAATTAGTGCCCGATCCACAACTAGTGCTCTTACCCTAATCCCATTAAAGTAGAGTTGGACTTTTATTTGATGGTTGTCCTCTCATGTATAATATTCTGTCAGAACAATAAGCAAAATAGATCAAGACGTTGAGCTTGTTTAAAATGCGGATCGACAGCCAAAGCTAAGTTTGTGTTTTTACTGAAATTACAAATTTATAATAATTAACGATAAATATTTAATGTTTCCAAAAAAGCTGACTGCTTTAAAATATCGCGTCTTCGACTATATCTGTAAATGTTGAGTGGAACAATTGAGAAACGGTCGTCGCAATTGTTTCCCTCGTACGGTCACCACTATCACGTCCATTATTATTCAGTGGAACGATGGGTGGCGTTTAGACCGTATACTACGAACGAACTTCAACTTTCGCCGCAATTTCCCCGAAAGTCCCGCCAGACAATACATCCATCCGAGTTATGGGAAAAAGGAAAACGACTACGGGGAGGGCTACTACAGCTTATATATTGGGAGGTCATGCTCGGGCCAGCGACGTGTATATCTCAATGTATGGCAGAAGGAGAGGACAGGGTTGAGCAGTTTCGATCGTTAGGTCGTATTGTGGCCGTGCCACAACCGTCCTATGCCGTGACTTACGCTTCGACAATGCTATATTTTGGACTTAGTGTATGATTTTACGTGTAGCGCAGGACGTGTTTCAATTTATCACGGCTGTGATGCACTTCGCAAAGTTCTTTAATATACAGTATAAACTTTAAAGCTCTATTTACAGCTGACACGGAGTTGTTGACTTTTCGTGTAGAAAATAACGTAGTGGTTACTAGATAACATAATTACTATGTTTAGTTGTAGTAAATTTTCGAATTAAATTACAGAGAATTAATCCATTCATCTTTTATTAAAGTGGAGGCGTCAACATGTTCCTTTTTTAGTATAGTCGTTTCTGCTAATAAATTACGCCCAAAAAAACTACAAGCACTATATGTTCTTACTACTAGACCTTAAGATCAGGTTCGGTGATTGCAAGCATGTTATTTAAATATAAAAATAACAAAATTACAAGGCTTGTGCTTCGAAGATTAAAATTTTTCTGAGGGCCCACGCGGCATGTCTACGAATTTGCGTGTAAGCTAACATAAAGTTACTATAAAACCGATGCGGTTATTTTTAAATTACGACAATTTATAATTTAGATAAATTGTCAGATGGACGTAAACAGGTAATGCTTTCCATAAATTGCTCCTTCGTGAAAAATTCCAATTACGTAGGTACTACACGTAAGTACGAACGTGGGACCTACATACATACATAGATCACCTTTATAATAATAATAATAATAATGATAATAATAATAATAATAATAATAATAATAAAAATAATAAATAAAAAAAATTCATCAGCAATCATAGGACGAATTCCAGACAATGTCTGCTTTCAAATTAACCCTAGATATACATAGTTAGTTTCTACCATAGAATTCGCCTAAAACTACAATTCATCCAAAACATGCACCACTGTACCATAATGCCAAAACTCCCGAACAACGATACCAAGGTATGCAAACAATACAGGCAATGATAATAGCAAAAAATTATAACAAAGCTATAGTATAGCAAAATTAAATAGTAGTAATACTGATAATTTTACTAATCTGTCTTTTTTTATATCTCTATTAAGTATGCATGTATAGTTTATTTTTTCGATGTAATTATATTGTTAGTTTTGTTTGGGGCCGGCATTTTGCGCCCTCTTACCTCTTGGGTGGCAGGGGACAATTGCTGAGTCAGCGTGAGGTACCCGGGAGGTGAGGTCGATATACGCTGGCCTTATGTCTTGGGGAAGGTGGAGTGTGTGATAAATTTAAATAAAAAAATAATAATAATAATACTAACAATAATAATAATAGTAATGATGTAGTTGAGAGGAAGTACTCGACCGTACTACGTAGGCAATAGTGCTAATAATAATAGCATAATAATAATACAATAGTAATAATAATAATAATAATAGTAGCGATTGTATCCCCAAACAAGGATACCACCTCATGTAATGTGTCCCCAGTCGTTGCAATGAATACAAAACCAACTAAACACCCTCCAACTCCCTCCGCTGTCGATTGAACAAAAGATCCCTTAGACGCGACCTAAACACCCCAACCCCCAAACCCTTATAATTGTTTAAGTCATTCCATTATGATTTTGAATATTTTTAAATAACATTTTCTGATTTAACACTACCAGTTAGATTCGCCCAAAACTGTACGAACTCGGTCTGTAAAATCACAAAACTATCGCTGAGCCATCTGAGTTAAACTCTCAAACATATTGAAGGTAGCTACTATGTCGGTGACATCATGGATCGTGTTTTGTAATCATTTCAGTTTTGGAGAGCAACGTTGAGCAACTATAATGATAGTGTCGACAACCTTCATCCTGACGAGGAAGCCTTCCTGGTCGACGGCGGGGTTCCACAATATTTAGTTTAGAAAATAAATCTGAATTCATGGCGATCCATGAAACCTCCATATTATCACCTGAGATATACCTCAAGCAAAATACTAGAAATCGACTCATTGTGTGGCATGTAAGGAAGTATGATTATTGTGAGCTACTTAAGAATAATCTCCCGATTACGCCCACTTAGCAGGCAAGTCAGTATTCTCGTCACGTGCACCCAAAGATAGGGAGCATACCACACGTATAAATTCAAGAGCTCAGTAAAATTGAAGTCTCTTGTCGGGATAAGTCTGATTATTCGTTACCCTTCACATACATTTTCTGAAGTTTCCAATGCGCTCCAACAGACGAAGACCGGTAAAGCACCTGGACTTACTGGTGTTCATAATAAGTTTCTCGTCATTTGCAGCCCATCTTCTAAGAATTTTAATTTAAACCTGCTGATCAGCACCGGCCAATGGCATTATTGAGCACCACTTTTAGATTTCTGGAACGTCTTGTCCCGAACCAAATTGCTGAAAACATCTCAGAACACATACATATCTATTGAACAGTCTGGCTTCAGACAAGGACGTATCTGTGTAGATCAAGTCCTCGGTCTTACAGTCTATATGGAAGCTGGATTGCAAAATCAGCAGAAAACCTCAACGGTCTTCGTGGATTTAACGTTGGCCTACGATATAGTCTGGAGAGAGGATCTGCTGTTCAAATTCTTAAATTTTGGTATGCAATAGGTCTTTTCAGGTTATTATGGGACAAACAAAGAAGCCACACAAAAATCTTAAATAATGGGCTACCCCAGGGTTCTATTCTCGCTCCGATACTTTTCAATCTCTACATGGCGGGCATGTCTTGTGTGAAATATTCAAATGACTTCCCCCTTGCCGTAAACCGCGACATCATAGAGGACACGGAAAGAATCCTTAATGACGACTTGACTATTTTACATACTATAGAAAATGGAAACTTACACCAAATCCTAACAAAACAGAGTGCATACATATGTTTCTACCTCTACAACAAAGAAGCCGCACTCCAACTGAACATACAGTTCGATGGGCAGCCTGTGAAACAGGTGTTGCGCTTAAATCCAGTGACAACATTACCGTGAATAGCGAAAGCTACAGGCAAATGATTCGCGATGTTTTTATTCCTCATGTCATTGCAAATCATTTGGAGGAGAAATAGTTCCAACAAGACGGGGCGCTAAATGTGTGGTGACCTTATTATCTCAAGAAATGGACCAGTGAATTAGACGTTTCGATCGTGTGATTTGACACCTTTGGACTACTTTTTGTGGAGGCACGTGAAATCTCTGGCTGATAAACCAACAACAAGGTCATTTAGAAGCTAACATTCGAGGCACTATTGACGAGATAAGACCGGGTATGCTCGAAAAAGTGCAATATTGTTAGAAATTATTTTTAAACATTAAATCCCATCAAATTTTTGAGCTAATAAAGCCAAAATTTTGGTCATTCCGTTGAATTTGTTGTGTTTCATTAAAAGTTCTATGCCTCTAAAAAAGAACATCTCTTATAATGCCTGTAGTATTGCTAAATCCAACCCTGCACTAACAGTCTTACTTTATTTAAAGACTTCGACCATTTAGTTCGATTAACTGTGTCAGCCTTAACTGAAGTTTAGAAAACTATTAAGACAAGGTATTGAAAAATCTAAACAGAAGAACTAGAGGGAGGAGATTACATAACAAAAGTGGTGCTCCATCTTTAGGTAATCAACCTAAAATGCCATACACCTGTTGTTTGCTTTCCAACCTATATAAACAAAAATTCTTAAATGCAATGTTGGCCAAACGAAACTAAAGTCTTCGTTTAGACGAATATTACTAGCCAACAACCCTAATTCCGTAATTCTGAAAAGAAACACTAAATTTCTTTCAGAAGGCAAAAAAAACTTACCAAAGTTCATAACTTCACTCCGGTTGAAACACGAAAGCCTTTATCCGTAATTGTATTTATGGAAAGTATTTACTAACCGCCTCATTGCGAGAAACCCTAACAATAGAACCACTAGTGTAACGGTTCATAAACCTTTTTAAGCGCCAAGCGAACGAACAGTTCCATTCGATAGCAGTAAACATTGGAGTTCATGCTTTCGTATTGTTTGCGTGGTTCTTTCACAAAAACCTTCTGGGACTGTATTTTGGTTTCTGTAAATATGCGATTGTTGCATTTGAGTTATGCTCTTGTTTTCCCAAATGTAGTTTACGTATATCGGGTTCTATATTGCAATTTAATCGAGCAAATACTACCACGACGTATACACAACGTAGTTGTAATTATCGAATGTTAATTGGCTGGTTGTTTTATCTGATAAACTTAACCTGTACTACTTGCGCTTGTAATTAGGCAAGAAATATCGACCGTTTACATTTCGTATTAAAACAAGAACGAATACTACTTATTATTAGCGTAGCAATGTTTATTTACGATACATTCGAGGTAAACTGAACTTGATCTTGCTCCCCTACAATTAAGCAGCACTCAATCCATCCATTAACCGTATATACTGGCGCAGTTAAACATCGTTTTGATGTTCATCAAAACCTACACTTAATTAGTGTTTGCACGACGGCGTGTTTCCGAACAGTGTCACTTGACAGACTGGAAACGCTGGATGCGTTAATCGCGGTGTCTTTGCTATTGATAAACGTGTCGGTGCTATAAATAGATACGTCTCAAACAGCCGTCAATTCGGAAGGTAACGAGCGAGCACACACTCTCGAAATACCACCACTTGTCGTTCGAACAGTTTCGAAACAGACAGGAATGTCGTGCGGTCACATCGATTAAGTTAACTTTATTCGTGCAAGAGAGTTTGTTATTGTTGCGTATTCGATTTGTGTAGTTGTAACATTACGTCTGGAAACACGTTTTTTTTTCGTTCAGAAAATACGTATTTCCTAATACAAATGTAAGTAACCGATTAATAGAAGTAGAGTAGAAAAAGAATAATAGATATTTAGAAATTTATCTATTTATGTCTAGAAGGTTTATTACTGTCTACCGTAGTGTATGCACGTTCTTCTGTGCATATCAGTAATTAATGCTTGTTTACCAAAAAAATACTGTCAAACTTTATTGAAGAAGGTTGATTGATTGATTGATTTTGATCAACGTGGGACGGTCTTTTAACACCCCTAACACTGAGGCCTGCAAGGCCTATTGTATTATTCCTACATTGATTTTGTTTTACTCAAACAGGTTAGTTCCCTTGATTAGGTTTAGGAGCCTGTATGGTAAATCTTTCTCCAACGGTGATTCCAATGTGCTTTGCATAGCAAAGTTGGCTTAGTGTTGCGTATTCGAAGAGATTGTGGGAGGCTGATTCTTCCTCCTCATTGCAGAGTCTACATAAGGGTTCATCTTTGTAAATCCCCATCTTATGCAGATGACCTCTTAGACAGCCGTGTCCTGTTAGTAGACAGATTACTGCCCTCCGCTGAATCCTATTTAGTGCAAGTAGGTGAGCAGTTGACGATGATCCATCATCCACTTGCTGTGTCTTTGTTCAGGTACATGGTTCCAGTTTGATTGGTGTTGTTTCACAATCTACACAGTAAATACCATTTGGGAACCTTCCTTCGCTAGCTGGTCTGCAGTTTCATTGTCTGCTCTACCCCAATGCCCTGACACCAAGTTCGCTTTGTTGTGTTTAGCCAGAACAGTTAGGTGTTGCAGACATTTCCATACTAGTTTGGAGCCTATATGATTTGATGCTAGTGCCTTTAAGGCTGCCTGACTGTCGGAGAGAATGCAAATCGTTTCTTCTCGCGGTTGGCGACGCAGACTCTTCAACGCACAGCTTTGTATAGCATAAATTTTGTTTGGAATGCCGTGGTGTATCTTCCAAGTGGTTCACATAGTTTGTAACCCTCGCTTTCCTCGTAAACACCAACGCTAGAGGTAGTCCCTGCTTTTAACCCATCTGTAAATCAGTTCTGGGTTCTCAGTTTTCTCCCTTCGCCATTTCTCCACTCTTCCCAGTTCAAAAAGACTGAAGGGTTTGTCGTAGGAAATCTTCGTGATTGCTATGTCGCTGCCCATGTCGAAGATTGGGTTTTTGACTACTGTTTCTATACTGGTGTGTCCCGACACATAGTGGGTTTAAATATATCAAGCGGAGGTATGTTCACCATGGTCTCCATTGCAGCTGTTGGGGTGCTCTTGATAGCTCCAGTTACGCTAAGGCATGCCAAACGCTGAACCTTTGACAGATCAGCCCCCGCACGCCCCCGCACAACCTTTGGCCCCCAAACCAGGCAGCCATAAGTTATCATGGATCTTACTACCGTAGTATACAACCAGTAGGTCATATGCGGCTTGAGTCCCCATGTCTTCCCAACTGTTCTACGGGTTGTTAGTACCACCCTCTTACATTTGTCTGTAATGTTCTTCAAATGTGAGTTCCAGATCAAATTGAAGAAGGTTACTTAGGACAATAAATCGCGGATTAATAAATGTGATTGTGAATGATGTTATCCGGAAATCAACGCACGGATGGTGGTCAGTACCATGCATATCCTGAGCGTTCACGAATAACATTATCAGATGACTATGGATGTAAATGCAAAAGCGCAGGAAGGCTCCACAAAAGTACTAAGAACGGATGAATCCATATTCGAAGTATTGAAGTATTTGTACAAAGGAAACTCGATTGTGATCCTCCAAGTATTAATCCTAGAATGCACGCTTAAAAATTGTTATACAGAGATGCAATAGGTCATTGGGCCTCGGAGGCCAGTAATGTTCATCTTAGGGTTAAACAATGAAGAGCTTCCATATTGGTTTAGGGTTGTTTCGTTATACTATAATAAATGAATTCAATCTCCAAATAGTGCAGGAAAATGCAGCAAGTGTCGGGCGAACGCTTAATTGATCACACCTAATGGTATGACTACCACAAAATCCAATTGCGAGATAAATTAAATGGAGAAATCCGCAAAACCTGACAGATCTCTGAAGTGCCTTGCAAGACCACTGGACCAATACTCCTCGCCAAGTTATTATTACTGTTCTATTTAGGGTTGGTTTCGGTTTTGTATGTCACAAATACCTTACAATATTTATTTTCCATATGTTATACTATTTGTAAGATTTTTATTATTTTTTTATTTTAACTCAACTTTAATATCTCATGATTAATGAAATTATACCAGTAGACAAACTTAAACAAACATTAAAATTTTCAATTTGTAGTGGGTGTAGCAGAAGCTCTAGCTATGCAATTAAGTGTACGAAGATTTCATGGCTTTATTAGTACATACCTGCATTAAGTCGCTGTAAGAATAGCACGGTATTAATTGGATGTTCGGCTTTAGTGAAACCGAATTAAATACAATAATTCGCTTAAATGGGTTCGTGGATAGATTAGATATCATCATCAAATTTCGGGATGGTTTCAGGAAAGGAAAGTCGAAAGAAACAACCCTTTGTGGAATTTTATGATAAGATTTTGGATGGTATCGAACAAAGAAAACTGGTACAAGCTACTTAATAAATTCTATTTTTTATGTATAGAGGAAGTAGAATGACCAACTTAGAATCCATCAACTAAAACGACAATTTTTATATATCATACATACCACTACAAGATGATTGAAACTATAGTTTCTGCATGTAACAACTGCAATTAAATCTATTCTGTACAATAAATGACTAATTTCTATTCCTCTTCTAGTCAAAGGTATGACAAACGAATATTTTCTGGTAAAAGTGAACTAATATGAAACACTTAAGTTTGTTAGATAAAGAAACGAAAAAAAAATTGGGTAAAATTGGCTTTCTTCACCAATAAATTTGATAAATTTTTCAAAGTAATCCGAGAAAAACAATAACAATTCAACATAAAATGAAGATGTCAAATGTTCACAATAAAATACAACTGCAAACAGATACTCCATCTATTTAAACTTGTCCAATATGAGATGCTAAATGAACTGAAATGGATGATCCCTAGAGTTGTATCTCTATTTCTGAGAGCGCATTTGTGCAAATTTGTAAGAGGGAATTACGAAGTGGTCTTAGTGCTGGGGCCACATTCTGAAACACATCTGTTGCATTCGCGAACGACATTTCAGTTCACTGTAAAGTCTTCCTTGATGCTCATTTCATTGTTGATTTACTGGATTGAGATTAAATATTTTGTTTCACTAATTCTGTATTTTATTACATGTTTCTTTAAACAAACGGTACAAAATCTTGCATATCCCTTAGATATCAATTTCACAACGCTTTTGTATTTCATAATCTGATGCATTTTAATATTCCCTTTTTCATTTCTGCAGGTTGACAACATTGATGTAATATCTGACAAGTGAGCACTTCTTGCTTCTTCACTTCGCTTTATCCTTTTTTTTTTAATTTTCAATAACATTTTGACAAATAGGGTACTATTTTACCGATTATACGAACAATTTCATCCTTCACATCTCTTTCTTATAAACCTGGTTTTTTATATAATCCCAAAGGAAATAGGCCAAACGTTTTAGATCAATAGATGTTGATGCTCAATTAGCATCACTATTTCTTATAATAATTCTCCAGAATTTTTTCTTATAAAACAATTATTTCAGGTGTTACACAGTCCTGTTAAAACTATATCTCCCCTAAATCTATATAAATCAGTGCAGACCATAAAAATTGAATTAACATCTCACGATATTAACTATCATTCACCGTTGCAACATTACCAGCAGCATTTTGAAAGAAATACATAATGTAGCCGTAATGCACAGCATTTGTTTGTCCGACTACCGGACTACAAAAAATGTATTCAATGACCATGCTATAGCACTATCTCGAGTTTATTATTCTCTGGCCATTTTGATTTTGATCAAGATCTTTGTTGTTTTGATTTGAAGAGTTGGTGCCATTGTATCTTCAATCTAATTGAGTTTTACTTTAAAAATACTGGTCTAGTCAAATTGAAGCAAATTCGACGAAGAGATGCAATAGCGCACCTTAACGTGTCAAATTTCAAATCTATAAAATATTAATTTAATTTATTGTGACCAATTAAATAAATTAAGTGGGTAGAACTAGAAGTAAATTGCCATGACAAAATTATACGGCAAATAAATGAAATAAAAGACCCGAAAAATAATTAAATAAACTATGTACATACATATACAGGGTGCCTTTGAAATAAAAGTAAAGACTATGGAAAATGGAAAGATATTATTTTATTAAACTTAAATCCAAAATATTTTGTGCAAATTCCTTCCCAGACGCGAGAAAAAAATGACAAAGATATTTATAAAATATTCAACAACTGTCAGTCTATTTCGAATGTTGAATGTATGTATGTAGATGTGGCAGATATGGAACCAACAATTCTTTAATAAAAAGGAAAATACGACTAGGATTACAAAAATTGCAACTAAGAAACTATCCTTATTTCACAACAATAGTGTTACTTTTACTACAGTTAAATGATTTTCAATCGTTGTTTAAAGTAATTCCATAGATTGGATACATTTAAATTTATTTATTAATTAGTCTCCGATAGTATTTTCACACGCAATCAGATTGATATTATTGAACTCTTCATTCAAAGCTATTTAAAAAAACTCGGCGATATTTCGTAGTTTTTATAATATCGACAGCTGTTTTTGCGATGTCTTGCGTTACTTCGATCAAGGTAAACATATTCTCGATTCATAGGCGGCGCAAATTACAATTTATAAGGGGGATATTAATTTTGGCATTCGCGTCGTAATTGAACAAAAATTTTTTGGATTTATATTCTAGGTACATAATTGTATCTTACCATTCTTAATATTTTTTACTTTTATTTCAAATACACCCTGTATACAGGGTCGCAGATATGTATGGGAACGGTCGATTATTGGGTAAAATATACGAGGTACCGGAAAATGTTAAATACAAAAGTTTTAGGGTTTTTAGATGCCTATTAGTTACTAATAATTTTAAGTATACAGGGTCGGCCATAAAGTCGTGGCACACCAAAGTTGCATTTTTTGAAAAGAAAACTCCTGTATGACATTGGATAATTCAATTCTATCTTCAATTTTAAGTAACAATTGTACTACACCTAATGTATTTAAATCTAACCGTTCCCGAGTTATCGATATTTGAAAAAAAGCAAGTATGTAATTGTAAAATTAGGTTTACAGTCCTATTTTGTAAGATGCTCAAAGTGCTCTCAATTAACCTCTTGACAATAAGGAATGCGATGAACCAAAATTTTGTATCGTATTTAAAAGAACATTTTGAGAAATATTTTTGTAAACTAAATTTTTAATATGACTCCACAAGAAAACGTCAAGAGGGGTCATGCCAGCTAGCGGAGGTGCCCCATCCTGCTGAAAGCAAATATGTTCTGCTATTGAATTCGGATCATTATCGTTCGGAAATAATCGAATAAGGTCTGGAACTATTGATTCTTGCAAAAGTGCCAAATATCGAGCAATGTAACTTTGACGTGCCACTGCTTTACCACCGATCCTGTATGCTTAAAATTATAACTAATAGGGATTTAAAAACAACTTTTTGCAACTTTTGTAGTTAACTTTTTGCCGGTACCTCATGTATTTTACCCAATAATCGACCATTCCCATACATAATCAGCGATCCTGTATGTACATACATACATTAAACTAAAGCCAAAATAAACACGGCAAATTTTGAATAAACATTACTAATCGCTGGCAAATGCAAAATTACATTTTCGGTACAGGGATAGTATCATCATAAAAATATTGAATTTCCTGAGGGTTGCCCAATAATCCGCCAATAAGTGATGAATTAAACAACATATACAGTATGTCGCCATTAATATGAGTATTGTAGGTAAATTTCAAATTTTAATAATTATTATATTTATTTAAACGTAACTACCACCGACATACATATCTATGCATATTCCTGTCAGCGACCGTATAACGACGTAGGCGGCCATTCATTACCTATGTATGTATCCACGTATATGCATGTGTTAGATGCTGAGTATGTAACACATCACGGCGATGAATTATTAAAAAATCACGACGAACAGATGGTGTCATCCGCGAAGGAAAAACGAGACGCCGGTAGCTTTTACATTTTGCTTTGCGGACCCCCGGTTAACCCATCCACCTCATCGCTTCAACGTGATGCTCCTTTTGACGCCACAGTCACGGGTTACATCAACTTGATTACTATTTATGGAAATGCTCTCAGCGTTCGACTACCGGCGGTTGGTGCTGGTCGTGTAGCTGTTAAGGAGAACGCCACACCGCACCGGTGCGGTGAAATTTTTATAATCGTCTGTTCAATAATTCATCCGTGTTAAACGTGACCAGATTCGTTGTGTCAAATTTTAAAATGGAATGTTTGGTGAGAAACCGAGATTTGCGCACATAATTTTATGTTCTGAGATACGAATATGTTAAGGGAGGAAAGAACTAGCGAACGACAAGTCGCAACAAATTTTTCATTAGAGAAAAGTTAAATTCGTTCAATAGCACTCCAAACATCTTCAACAGTAATCCATGATGAAAGCTCCGAACATAAAAGACACAAAGATTTCGTCTTCATCGTTTTACATTTCAAGCTGTGTCTAGGGTTGTCTATGGTGTGGAGGAGGCTCTGGAAGAGGGCGCTCACCTGTTAGTGACGATTTACGATCTTAATAAAGCTGACAACTGTGTCAATCATGTAGCCCTTCTTGATAAGTTATACCGTTATGAATAGAGAGAGAGAGAGAGAGAGAGAGAGATATTAATGAATTAATACGATCTTACTTGACTAACCACACTCAGTATGTCAATGTTGGTAACGAGATCTGCCTCATTGCCAGTCAGTCATGGAGTACCACAGGGTTCCGTTTTGGGACCCCTTTTGTTTATCGTTTATATAAACGATTTAGTTGATTATTTAACTCCGGATGGGTGCATATTGTTTGCGGATGATACTACACTCATTTCTTCGGTACTGATCAGAAACCTATTGATAAATGCGACACAGTCTCTGTGCTTGAGAAATGGTTCTCGGCTAATATGTTGAAGTTAAACCCGGCTAAAACGCAGACCAGTTTTTCAGCTGTTTGTGCGGATAGTTTGGGAGTAGCCACTCGTTTGGGTGTCACTGGGGGCACGCTTTTGTCGGTCTATCATTCACTATTCCAGAGTCATATAAGCTTCGCTATAGTTCTCTGGGGAAGGTCCTCACATGCAATGCATGCCTTCAGATTGCAGAAGCGAGCCATTCGAATAATTGCCGGTGTTGGGTACAGAGACCGTTGTAAACCAATTTTCAAGCCTCTTGCAGTACCCCCACTCCCTAGTTTATATATTTACTTTCAATTGGTCGATATCCATAAAATAAAAGAACAACTACCTTCAAATGCATGCATTCATAGGTATCAAACTAGAAATGCAAATAGAATAAGAGAGCAGGGTTTTCGTAATGATAGATCTGCAAGGAGTTCCTTAAATATCACACCCATTTATCTGCTACCGTTGCTAAGTATAGTGTAGAGGTTTGCCAAAAGGTCACGGTCACTCGACGTGTCAATCACGCTAGAGGCGAAAACCTTCTGACAGAGAAAGACTGTTTTGCAGAGGTATACATACGACTGTACAGCGATACGAATCAGTGAACACTACCCATTGAAGCGGAAAGGACAGGCCTCCACATGCTAGAGACTTGATAACAATGGTCACCATTGAGATTCTGGGGATGTTTTTTAATCTCGATCGCGTCCCTTTGGAGGGAAATAGTGTAGCGACTTACTTACGACATACATATGTCAAAACAAATTTTGTGACCCGTGGCAAGAGCTAAGGCTGGATGCGCTGAAGACCGCGTCTTAACGTAACTTTGATGTTTTTGATCATGGTTTGAATTGAGCGTCCGGTTTCCTCAATTTTGACAATCGCAGGGAACTTTATAGATAGCGTCATAGGAGATAGCATGACGGGAATCCTTGGCTGAGGGAAGAATTTGAGAGATTTTGTTTAGAGGTCGGAAAATGGTTTTGATGTTCTTCTTACGAAGAATTCTGCCAATATGATCAGTAAGTTACAAGATCAGTAGTTTCCGATGTCTTTTTAGGGAACCTGTTTCTGACACTTTGTATATTGCTGGAGCTATATCCATTTTGAAGAAGAGCGGTTTTGACGTGTTTCAACTCTTTGTTCATATTTGGTTGGGAAATTGAAAATGCTCAATGAAGAGAACTGATAACTCATCATCCAGCACAAAAACAATCAGTTATCAGCTCCCTGACCATGACACGGTCAACAACCGAAACCCCTACTAATAGGAAAGACACTATTTTCTCGAAAATAAATTAGGAATAATAAACTTTCGTTGAATTCTCTCAAGTGCACTAACATGTACTGGATAGATGGGATTCCATACTAATATATTCTAATTTAGAGCTGACAAACAAGGTACACAGCCCAACTGCACTAAAAGTGCTTAAGGTACGCATCTCTGAGTCGAAGGTAATTTGGAATTGTCTACTCATTCTTAAAGCACTAGCATAATGACACACCGTTTGTCTAATGTGGATGTCAGCCCTCTTCGGGTGGGAGAGCAACGAGGCCGTCGATAGTCTTGCAAACAGAGGTGTACAGTCCTGATTCATTATGCCAAAGCCATTCTGTAGCTTACCAAAAGCTAAAAGGAGATGTGGAAGACCGATCAAAAGAATCTGACACTGCTCCAATAAGGTGCCCAAAAAAGTGTATCACTTTTTCAGCCACTATTGCTAAATTTCTGCTGGACCTCAACAAAAGAGACATTAGCACCATTACGACTTATTCACTGACATTGGCACCTCAAGAATATGGGCAGGGTAGCTATAAAAGCAGTTATGTGCTAATTCTCTTCAGCGAAACATCATTCATTAAGTGAAAGTGTGTGGGGTACTCCAATGCAAGCACCACCAGCTGAAACTGCTGTACTTATAACTCGTCTATATCACAGCCGTAGCTGCTAAAATGATCCACAACTTCTTCTAAAGTTTGGAGATCAATTAAAGGTATCCACAAATGCTTCACATCTTCACATTCCAACTTGTTCTTGGATATTTTTGGGAAAACTGTTGTTATAATAAATAAATCCATTCATCTCCAGAATGGGCGGACAAACACAGCAGCGCAATCTCTGAGAATTGAATCGAAGCTCATTCAAAATTTCCGATTTAGATATACCTCATCCAACTTCACTTTAGGATTTTAATCAATGGAAATACCACTAAAATACTGGTCGAACGCATTTACAATTGTTTGTTAATTGTTGCTCACTCGAGTCGTCAGCTCTTCTTAATGGTCCTTTGATGCTATGTACGCAAGACCAAAATTCCTGTGCCTCAACATCATCAGAATTGTTAAGAAAATTCCAAACTGTACAGCCCTCGAAAAGTAGCTCGTCAAAAGTTGACTTGTAAACACATTACAAGGATTTGGAAAGTATTTTGAATTTGACATTTCACCTGACAGCCATTTTAACCAACAGCACATTCCTCCTCAGTCGGTGATGTTCTGGATTACTTTTAGTTCTAAGACTACAAAAATTTTGATAATACTAATTAAATGTAATAAGTTGTCTCGTGGAATCTTATTTTTATCGTTTTTATCGTCATGCTGATAACAAAATATGAAGACGCAGAAATCTCACTGTTCATAAATGATGGCGAAGCACCACTGCATTTTGTTAATTTAGCTACACTTAATGCATAATCATTATTAGTAGTACCATCGAACTTTTGAGAGAACAATATTCATAATCGAACTTCACGATCCAAGTGATAATCCATAATAATTTTACTGGATTGTAATCAGGACTTCGAGGCGGTCACTCCATTAAAGATAGAACGCTTTCAGCAGATTTCACCTGGAAATAATTGTTAACCACCATTGCAGTGTACATATTTGGAATCATCCTGCTGCCAAACGAAACCTTCCTTAATTATTGCGCATCCAGTTGGGATTGAATCATTTTCTAGGTTATGTTATCAATCGAAAACAGTTACTAGATTTAAATTATTTCGAGGGAAATAGGTTGTCGTACTAAATTTGCTTTTTATTTTCATGATATTTTAAGCAACTTTTACAGTAATTGCGGCAAGAAATTAAACAATTCGTTCGAAATTACATGATACCTATTACAAATTTATATAAGTATGTACATAAGTCAGCTTAACTTTTATCCATATATTCCATAACCACGAATATAGTTCTAAGTGATGTATGTATATCTTTTTAATTCAAAGGAGGGTCGTTTCAGTACATATCGCCTCATAAATATTAATTTTAGCAAAAGCGCTGCCTCGCGGGAATTGTTTGAGTTACGTAAACGGTTTCTGAAACTTTTCTCTATTTAAATTCTCTTCAAGAGAGCCCGCGGGCTTCTAACTTATCTTCCTATTACCGCTTATCTGGTCAATATTTACCGTATTTCGAGTATTTCGCAGCGTCACGACTTGAACCTAATCTTGACACATTCAATATTTTCTCCAGTTATAATTTTAAAGCTAATAAAAATATATTTAATTTATAAAAATAAGATAATTTATAATGTATTAATCTCTACCATATACAGGTTACTTAGTTTAAAATAGCACAAAATAAAAAAGGGGGTGAAAGATACGAGACAATGCTAAATACAACATTTTGTGCACGACATCTGTTTGCTATGATAGCGTAACAAATGTCAAATATTACAATATGATTTTGATTTACGTAGAAGCAGAGCAAAGTAGTCTTGCAACAAAAATTTGTATGCAGAACGTTTCCCAAATCGACATCATCTCTCAAGTGCGATGATTGCGGGAGTCGTATATCGGCTTCGGATTCAAATTTAGAAAACAAATTTACTGCATCCGTACCATATCCAACAGGAGCCAAGCGAGTTTGGTTTCAGCGTAGAAAAGTTCAACAGGCAGATCTCGCTTGAGTAGTTTTCTTCACTGACGAATCTACGATTACCAAAGATGGTATCTTCAATTACCACAACATTCACCATTAGGCATAGGAAAATCCCCACGATATATAGCACGGGTCCTTGCAAGGATATTCGTAAATGTTTGAGCAGGATTGGTAGACGATCAATTTTATTTGGACCACGTGTGCTCCCACAACGATTAAATGTAGACTTGTATTTAAGGTTTCTCTGGGATACATTACCCGAGTAGTTGGATGACATGCCATTGCCGATACGACAACAATTATGGGTTATGTTCTGCCAAGCACTCGCGTATAGTACCTACTAGACCTGTTCAAGAATTTTAAATCGAAACTTTCCCACATTGGGTTGGACGTGGAAGTCACACTCCTTACCGAGCCCCTAGTCCAGATCTAAATCCATCCATCATAACTTTTTCTGTGAAGATAAATGAAAAATTTATTATTACCATCTCGATCGATATTGAAAATGCCAAAGATCTGTGAGATCCAATTGTTGTTCCAGCAAAACGCATTCGCGACAACATGCCAAACTTTACGACCGGTGTGAAAAGAGCAGCCAAAGATAGCAGCCGAACGTACATAGGCGTCGAAACCCATATTGTCAGGGGTAGCCACATATAAAAAATAAAGAAAATCAATGAACATTACTGTAACTTCAGCCATTTTCAGTTTAAATGTTTAATGAGCTTGCAATTAGTAGGATATGCAGGTCCAGGTAATGTCCCCCTGGAACTCCTTGCAAATCGATCATATTTGCAGGAAATCCGCACCAACTACTGTAAAACGTATGTGTGAAATCTGTATCTGATAAATTGAAACGAAATATGCTTTTTTTGGGTTTTAAGTAAAATTTTCGAAAAAATTAGACATGTATGTAGGTCCAGGTACTGTCCCCCTGAGACCCTTTGCAAACCGATCATATTTGCAAGACATACGCGCCTACTACTGTAAAACGTATGTGTGAAATCTGTATGTGATAGATTGAAAGGAAATATGGTCTTTTAATTTTTAAGTTAAATTTTTGGAAAATTCGATATGTAGGTCCAGATAATATCTCCCTGGAACCCCTTGCAACTCGACCGTATTTTCAGGAAATTTGCAACTAGTACTGTAAATCATATGTGTGAAATCTGTATGTAATACATTGAAAGGAAATATGGTTTTTTTACTTTTTTAGCAACATTTTCTAAAATATTACATATATAGATTCAGGTGATGTCCCCCTTTGCAAATCGATCATATTTCCAGGAAATATGCTCTTAGTACTGTAAATCATATGTGTGAGATCTGTATGTGATAGATTGAAAAGAAAAATATGGTTTTTAATTTTTAAGTTAAATTTTTGGAAAAATTTAATATGTAGGTCCAGATAATGCCCCCTGGCACACTTTGCAAGTAGACCGTATTTTCAGAAACTACGCAACTAGTACTGTAAAAAATACATATGTGTGAAATCTGTTTGTGATTGATTGAAAGGAAATATGGTTTTTTACGTTTTTAGTAAAATTCTCATTCTACTCGGTGATTGAAGATTTTAAGTAGTTCAAATGTATAACCTATCCTATCCTGTAAATATGCTCTATTTGCAAGGGCTCTCAGGGGGACATTACCTGTATCTACATATATAATAACCTATTCTACTAATTGCAAGTTCATTAAAGCCATTTGCAAATGGCTGAAATTACAGCAATCTTGATCGCTTATTATTATTTTTTATATTACGCCTATGTACGTTCGGGTATCTTCGGGGAAATCGGCTGCTATATTTGGCTGCTCTTTTCACGCCGGTAACTTTACGTGCGTGAACGCATAGATGCCTGTGGTACTGGTCATGGTTGACACTTTGCACATCTTTTGTAAGTATTTTGTCCTGTTTCGCTTACATCGGTTCTTCTCCGAACCACCACAAATTAACTAAAATCATCATTCAT
The DNA here is from genome assembly GCA_004785975.1 of Popillia japonica. Taxonomy (NCBI): domain Eukaryota; kingdom Metazoa; phylum Arthropoda; class Insecta; order Coleoptera; family Scarabaeidae; genus Popillia; species Popillia japonica. Next base: position 22,206 of record SMLS01072139.1, read on the forward strand.
AAAAATACGTCACATTAAAAAGGTCAGCTGTACGACTAATAAAAGCTGACTTGGTAAAATTAACAAAACTGTAGGGCACTCAACTGCTGACCTATATATTTAGGTCTCTTTGTCTTGGTCTCGTGCAAATACAAGACAGCTGCGCTTCAATACACTATTCACTATTCATACCATCAAACAATTTTTTATTGATTTCTTACTTCCATATGCGTGATCTTGAAAAATCAGCAATATTTGTTTAAATGTAGGATAAATAAGGAAATGGTCCAACTTTAACTGCATTTTGGGCCAAAACATTTAGAAGTTTTCGATGTGTTACAAACAAATTTCCATTTTCCATTATCAGTTACACATTTACCTATACGTAGTTTCCAGATTCGCGTAGTTTAATACCTCCCTATATATTGAAAATACTATACATCAATATGCGAAAATACTTTACTTGACGCAAGGAAAGCTATATAACGCGATAAAATTATATGGGCACGCGGGAAAACACGAGATCTTCCATTTTTGACGTTGACATTTATTCGACGCGATCGTTTTTTATTCGCCAGTACGCAAAACAAAGATAGAATGGCATTTCACGGTTGAAATGCGACGCTGACGATGAAAAAATGTCGAAGCAGTGAAAGTATTTTTCCGTTTAGGACGGGTAGTGGTGTTTGTATGCGTCTTTCCGTCGATGTTATTGTTGTCGTACGGCGGGCAATTCAGGAACACGACTTCGAACTTGCCTCCTACGCGTATATTTGGGACCCTCGTATATTTACATCGGCGCGGGTAGTAACATGATTGTTGAGATGCGTTCTCCGCTTACAATATTATTAATGGAAACGGCGAACGACACGGCTTACGCCTTCACTTTATGTGTTGGTGTTGTGTTTGGATGTATGTAGGTATTTCTGTAGCTGGTTTACTTCGGAATAATTTAATTTTAGATATGCGTAACATCCTTGAGATTAGGAACAATGTACTAGCTCCTATTATTAACAGTGCGGATATAATTACTGTTTTACCGACATATGCTCGGTTTCGCTGACTGTGAAAGAAATAATGCGATGAATGCGGAAGAAAATGTAAATTACGTGATCCCTGTTACCAAGAGAAATAGCAGATTTTGGTGTAATTAAATAGAAATATGTGGCGAGATTAGAATTGAATTCAAGCTTTCAAATTGTGGAATCGCAGCTTTCTGTTATGGTTATTTACGACCAAAACATAACACATCTCCTGTATTGTATGTATGTTACTAAGCAAATTTGGAAGAGATTGAGTCTAAAATTACCATGAGGAAACGTACCTGAAACAAGGACTACTACATCAAATTTGCACATTCCATCAGTTTGGTCAATAATCCTGTCTCACGTCTCATAAAGATTACGTAAGCGCTATCATCACTAAACAAGAGAACAATCTAGAAGACTTTTCCTTGAAGTCATATCCTTGCGGTTCTAGAAGCGGAAGATTTTGTAGCTGTGGACTTTGTGAATATCATTTTCTCTGTCATTAACCATCGTGTTTCAGCCATTTAGGGCAACTCAATGAAAAAGTTGATTCAACGATCTTTATTAGTAATTAAGCCAGAGAAATCTTGTTGTTGTTCAATCACATACATTTTTTTTTCTGAAGAATGGATTTCAAATCGATGCTTTGCGTTAGGAAAATTATAATCCAGCCATCATTAGAGATGCTTGCTTCTTCGGTACCCTCTCCCTCCCCCTTCGGTACACATTACCTATGCTACATTTTGCGGCGATTTTATAGTCAAACCATTGACATTGTCAAAAATATTATCAAAAAGCGCTAATTTTGTCGAAACCCCAACATTTTCAGCTTTGCTAGAGAAAATTTTCAAAACTGTACGATTGGCTTTGGATTAAAAATACTCTTTCCGCAACAGGTACCGTCAAAGTTAAGGAAGTGCTTATGAGTTCGAAAGATGTTCTACTTTACTACAACTTTTTTCCTGGATTCCGAAAACCTAGCACTCTCAAAAGATATAAAATAGAGAGAGCTTAATAAGTTGCCTAGTCTTCAACAACTTTTTTGCAAGTGGTGTCACCTACAAGGTCCTTGTACCTAGGTGACCTTAACTGATTCTTGCTTACTAAGGGCGCCTTGTGATGCTACTTCTTCCTTGGACGAACCTAGTCTCCTGCAGCACCCCAACTTTCCATTGCAAATTAAACTTGATGACTTTTAATACCTATGCTGTTAGAGCAGATTTTGATTAATCTATCTTCTTACAGATAGTTCAGTATGAGCTCCATGTCTGTATAAGGAATCAACAAATCAGTAGAACTCTGTAAATGTAATACTGAAAATGGATACCTTGTATGCTCAGATAGACAATGGTAGTAATTCTGGTGCGGTAGTCCTGGAAAAGAATCCTTTTTATCTATATACATACATCTAACTGTGAAGCAGGATAGCTTAGACTGGTTTCATGTAAACAGGCCACCGAGACATAGCCTATAGAGGGTTCTATACCTTCTTTATTCTTATTGGAGATTGACATCTTCACGAATGTGATTGCTGCTTGCATCCTCTCGAATATCACGCCTCCCTATCTTCATCATCCTAGGCTGTAATGGTAATCTTATCATCTTAGCCTTCCATGTGAAAACCTACCATTCAAAACTCAGACAGTCGGTCCCCCACAGAATCCGTAAGGGCCACTTTCCTGTTCATTGCATAGCTCTGAGAAAATCCTTTTAATTACGATGCTTCCTTATGAAAGGCACTGGGCTCTCCCAACATGGATTTGCATTAATTCTTATACATTTCTCCCAATAATGATTGTTTCAATTGTCTTCGAAAATGGTGCTTTTATATCAAGCAACACCAACCAGTACACACGAACTAATTAGTTAGCCAACTTAACCTTGTCGCCTAACTGAAACTTTGAGTGTTTTCGTTCAAAATGTTTTCCAAGTTTTAGCTTTAACACATTATTTGTTAGGACTTTGGAAAAAGATCAGAAAAAGGGCAAATAGCGACTGAACAGCTTCAGATTCGTCTATCGTTTAAGAGGAACATTATTGCTTTTGGTAAAATGTTTACAAATTAGATAGGAAGCATAGTTTGTTTACTTGATATGCATACTAGTTCTTATAGATGACGACACTGATATTGTCTACACAGATTTTATCCAAGTATACGTTTTCTTAGTCAACGAACTGAAGATTACTATTTAGAGAACTTCTGAAGACACTGACAGCATAATGAGCGAAACGTCCAATATTACAACGACCACACAGCAAATTGAACAAAGACACCAATTCAATGGACAACAGCCGTGAAAGCCTACACTTAGCTATACTTCTCCTTATCCGAGTTTAGTATAAATTATATTTCTTCTACCAGCAGTGTAGTGTAAGCTACCACCAAGTAAGGCCATAAATTTTTATATTAAAATAATTGTGATCCATCATATACTTAATAGAATTAAAAACCTAATCAAGAAAGATCTCGTTAAAAAAGTTGTCTCCGGAAAATTCATTGAACCAGACGCGGTGCTATCAAAAAAAATTAAATCTTAAGTTTACGATAATTAATTACCAGCGATTTTAAAACTGATATTTATTTCAGAACACAACGCGCCATCCATTATTCATCGTTGATTTAACAATTAACGTTGATATCTTTTTAATCATTTCGTTGCTGAATGTCTCGCTCCCGTTTTTCCAACCAACGGATTAATGCCATCCTATTACGTTAGTGTACTTCCCTCGTTTCGTCCGCGAGAACTCCAGATAATTCGGAAGAAACTCTTTAAAAGCCCCCGACGGAAGATACTGCGATCGCGATTTAGATCAAAGCGTCACTCCAGATAAACAGGGCGCTTTTGTTTTGGCGAAAGTAACGCTCTCTCGATGGGGAATTTTTAGGTCATCTCGAACAATGATTTATAGAGTACTTAACCGCTGTCTCTGCTTCCGGCGATCTCATCGGTTTCGGCGCGATTTAAGGGTGGCAACATCCCACTTGAGTTATGTGCGCTACTACTGGAGTCTATTTTTGGCATCGTTGCCGTGCCGGAGAAAGCGCCGAAGAAAAACGGTAATTTCGATGTAATTGTTGTATATAGCTGGAGTGAACTTATTGGAAAAATGCTTTTAGAATGACGTATGTTGTACGTTGAAAGAGAACCCCTCAACTTAAGTTTCAGGCGAAAAAGAAGTATAACGTATTACGATGTTAAAGACCACAAAAAGTTCTATACACAACAGGGCTTTAATGTAGTAACAGATATATGACATTCTGTGGCATTTTCAATGTTCCAAGGTTTCTTTATACTAACTCGTTTAATTTGAATTTTCATTTCATTCGATGCCACGTCTACAAGAAACAAGGAAAAATACAAATGTAATTTTTCGCTTCAGTTATAGCTTAAATATCCAATCAGCGCCGTGCCTTTTTCCCTTTTCTCGCATGCATAAACCACACACTATTCACATGCAAATACGAAATCCTAATATGCATACAAAGTGCACAAGTGTTGATTGCAGTTTACACCTACAACTTTTATGATTGTATTCAAATTGCTTAATTGTGGCACGTCGAGATACTTACCAGCTGTCGACCTTCCTATGTTTAATTTTGAATTATTTAAGTGGCAGAAATAGCGCAATGATGTATGCATAAACCTTCCTGAATTTATACGCTGCTTGCTTTTATTAAACGATGAAAATATGTACTTTCTCATGTCAAGACACACACGTATGTTGTGCATATATGCGTATCTATATATACGCTGCCAGTCAATGAAATATGGACGAGATTAAATTTTGTAATGTTGCCAAGGTACTGCTGTGATTTTATATGGACGATTTTAAGGAGTGTAATTTAACAGCAATGACCTGGAAACGGCTAGAAATATATCGGTTAGTACTTCGTACATCGCAGTGTCAATACATAACTAAACAAAGAGTGAACAAAGTGGACAATTAACAATTACAGAAAGTAAACATCAAAGAACTAATATTAATTTATTGGAATAAATGTAAGCAATCGCAGATAAACTTCTTCAGAGACTCAATATGAGTTTTATATATAGGAGACAATACTAGTGAGGCGTATTCTAGTTTTGATCTCACGTAGCAATTGTACGACTGAGTAATGGTGTCGGTAGAAGTGAAGCGTTTTGAGTTGCGTATGACAAAAGCCAAGGCCTTTAGAGATGTCGACGTCACATAAGATATACTATATGATCTGAAAAGGATAGTTTGGAATCGAAAACAACGCCCAAATCTTTCACAGCCGTACACTACTGGTTGAGATTTACGAGTATAGCTAACTACATATATTACATTTTGGCACATTCATCGCTAGCTTATTGTCACTACACCAGGTATGAAGTTGATTAATATGCTCCTGCAAAATAATGCAATCTTTTATTGTATGAATTTCCTTGTATAATTTCAAATCGTCCGCAAATAGCAATTTTTCACAAGCAATCGTGCTGCAAAGATCGTCGATACAAATTAAGAATAGCAATGGTCCCAAATTGCCGCCCTGTGGTATTCCCGATGTGGGAGAGAATAGTTTAGAGGTATGACCACGATAGGTAACTAACTGCTGTCTGTTGCATAAATAAGACCGCATAAAGCAGGTCATGGATGGAGAGAACCCGATAGCCTCAAGCTTCTGTAAAAGAATATCATGATTTATTCGATCGAAAGCTTTGGTAAAATCTGTATACACAACGTCAATTTGTCTGTTGTTGTCGATAGATTCAGACAGCGTTTGCGACATAATTGTTAAATTAGTAACTGTCGATCCATGTTGATCTTCCGACAAGTGGCATCTAACACGAGAAAAAATATAGGCATACAGACAGATTTCGAATACTTTCGCGAAGTTATTAATAATCGCTATGGGTCTATAGTTTTCCAGCAATCCGGAAAGGTATTGGTTTCCAACGACATATTGAAAAGGTAGGTTAATGGATATGCAAGTAGATAAGCGCAATCTTTAATTAAGAAGCTTGGTATATTATCGTTGCGCATTGTGAATTTATCTTTCAGCTTCTTTATTGTTGATAATACGTCCGACTCTTGGAGCACTGGTTTGGCTATCAAGTTATTGTCTACTTGGCGTAGTGGTGGCCTGATAGAGGACGAAGAAGCTCCGTAACTGGAATGGAAGAAGTCTTGCAAGGCCTGGACGATAGTTGCCGATGTGGAATACGATATGTTGTTGATGTCGCTAAGCCTATCGGGAATTCCTGATCCTGCCTTTTTGGAAGAGATGAAGTTCCAAAATTCTTTTGGATTTTCTTTCAACTGCGATCGGATTTTAGCTAGATAATTATTGTATGGAATAGAAGAGTTCGTTCTAACTTTATTGCGTAAATGTTACTAGGTTTCCTATGCTTTTTATATTTCAAACGCTAGGTATGTTTGAGCCTGATAGTCTTGATGTGCTCATAGGTAAACCACACTGGGTAGGAATGAGTCTTACTTTCCCTCTTTAATAGGACGAAAGCATCTAAATATTCATAAAATTGCTCACAAGCACCGGAGACGTTGTTATAAAGACTCAGAAATGACCAATCAACAGTTAACAGAGCCCCGTATAAATCGACGTAGTTAATATGTTAAAATATGAACCTCTGCAAGTAATATAGCGATTGCAAAAAGAATACCTACTTGAGTAGATCTTTTAGAAGTAAATGGTATGGTCGCTATCAAGTCGAATATGGTTATTAAATAGAAACTTAAGTAGTTTAGTATATGTCAATGTCAATGTTTAATGGAAATAGCGTTAGCTTACTCATTGCCAGTAAGAATAGAATAAAAATATTTTGGTATTAAGCAAATGAAAGAAGTAAATGTTTTTTAATGTACGCAAACCAATATTTCTCAATTTTTCTATAAATATCATATTACTGCCGCGTGGGTATAAAATCTTTGCATTACTGTAACTAGCTATTTCAGAAAATACAATCTCGACAACTTTAAATAAATGAATTTCTCGCGTACCAAGCACACAGCTGCGACCTCATATCGTACACTGCATCTATTTCATCTTCCTCCTGAATTATTTCGGTCACTTGCACATGCAAAAATATATCACGAAGCATTTCATGTATTCGTTTTCGTCCCCGGTATCTTTTATGAGATTCTACACACATCCTGATCTTCCGACCAGGAATACAAAGTTCGCTAGTAACAAAACATTAATCATATGTACCATATATAAACAATTTATTGCATAGAGTCGGTCAAGAATGCATGGGGGGTCTATAAAAGATGAAACTAAAACAGAAGTGAGAAGAACGAGTGGAAATTATGGGCCATCTACGAAGGACGACTGTTGGTTAGAACTGCGTTGGCGTGATTTGTTACCGAATGCCGAGTGTTTCCAACGATTTCGAACTTCTTCCTTCTCCCCCGTCATCCTCCTACTATTTGATTCGCCGTGTTCTCCTCTATTTAGTATTGTATTCTGTGATGTTTGCACAGTCGTCACTCTAACCGTGGTCTTCTGTTCCCCCTAAAACATCTGCCGCTTATTGTGACATACCGATGTCGAGGAAATCGACGTAGTTCTTCGAAGATCACTTTTGATGTCGTTTCGGATTTCTGTGCGTTTTCTTTGTCGCGAGGAATCCCAGTTGTACGGAAGTAAACGTTTGGCTGACTTATTTGATTTCAGTTGAAAAGTTATACTCACGTTCCGTTTCATCTATTTATAAAATATAAGGAAAACTATTGACTGAGATATATGGAGGCGGAGGAATAAATATGCAAATACATGAAAGCTAGGCCAAAAGCTTCTAATTAAATATGTCGTCTAAGCTATTTTTAAGGAATTTCATCGTGTATAAGGATTGGTGAGAATGTTTTTTCGATACAAAAAGGATGTTTTTAACTAGGGTCCATATCCGTAGAAATTAAGTGGCTCCCCACTACTGGCCACCATTAGATATTGGGAGAAAAGTGATTACAGAGAGATAATGTAGCGGTAGTCAAACAAGCAATACTACTTAGGAAGTTGCTCACACTAGTAACCGCCTCAGTACTAGGCAACAGAATAGCTCCAAAAACGCGGAATTAAGAGCGGTTTGCCATAGATATAGCAATATTTAGGGTCTAGTTTCCAAATCTTACTTGCTATTAGAATATAATGGATAGAGCAGTAGTATTTTTGGCATAATAAAAACACAATTTACGCAAAAAGTACTAGAAAGGTAGTCATGGAAAGCAAAGAGGTTACAAAACTGCTGCGGTTGAATTTACCACAAAGAAGAGCTATAAAACGTCATTCTTTGGCACTATCGAGTTTATCACCCACATTTCTTTTCTTTATCTTTATTATATCATCAGCTGTTAGCGCTTCATGGCTTCCTTTGCTGCTGTTTTTCGGTGGTTCAACCCCTTCCTAGCGTATACTCTTATTTTTATGTTCTCTTCAAAACTGTACTTTAACTTCGAGTTTTAACCTTCCATTTTTCTCTTTCGTCACCACGCTCCTTACGAGTGCGTTAAGTTTGAAAAGAGCAAGGCCGTTTTAAAGTAACTATCCAGAAAGAGCATTAACACAATTGAGCTTTTCAGGATTTTGGGATCAGAAATTTATGGCGTTTCTTTGCTTTGGTCTTCATATTTCAGCAGCAGCTAAAGGTTCCTGGGTTCCTTCGCTAATGTTTTTCGTTGATCTAACTACCTTCCTTGCGTTTTCTTTCTATGTTCTGGTTGAAAATTGTCCTGTCTTCCAGTTTTTCCCTCCATTTTTCTCTAACTACGAGGGCGGTCCGATGAGTACCTAGCCTCACTGGCAGATAGCACCACTACAGGAACATTTTTTTAAATTTGAACCGAATCGGAAGCGTAGATTTGTTTTTATCGCGTGTCGAAGCAGGTGTGTCCGCGGATTTGATTCCATTATTGTTTTTGGAAGGGAAATTGTGCACCCAAATCAAAGAGAGCTTGGATGCTGTGTACGGTGACTTTTCTCCTTCGATGGCGACCGTCAAAAATTGGTTTAACGAGCTTCGACGTGGCCCATGTCGATTGTTGATGAGCAAAAATTCACGATCTCGTATCGGCAGACAGCCTATCGAAGGTGCGCGAGATAGCTGAGACAGTAGGCATCTCAAAAGACCATGTGGGTCATATTCTGCATGAAGTATTGGACACGAGATAGCCGTGGGCGGACAACAAGCGCAACCTGAGACCATTTCAGAGCAGTGTTTGACGATGTTTAAGCGCAATCCGAAGGAGTTTCGGCGTCGTTTCGACCATCGACGAAACATGGAGACACTCGTACATACCAGAAACCAAGAAAGGCGAATATGCGCCCAAGAAGGCGAAGACTGTCCTATCTACCGGAAAGGTGTTGGTCACCGTTTTCTGGGATTCAAAAGGTGTGCTCTACTATGCTGAATTATTGGGCCGATTCGACGCTGAATTGCAGAAAAAATGGCCCCATTTGGCAAAGAAAAAGTGATCTTCCATTATGACAACGCACCGGCTCACACCTCTACCGTAGCAACGGTCAAATTGATAGAATTAGGCTACGAACTGTTGCCCCATCCACCACTTTTTGTTTCCAAATTTGGAAAAGTCACTGGCTGGGCAGAAATGTGAGTCGAATGAGGAGGTTATCGCCAACCACAGAGGCCTACTTTGCAGACTTACAGAAAACGTAGTTTTCAGGCGGTTAAAGAAGTTGGAGTATCGCTGGGTCAAGTGTATCGATCTCGGAAGAGGTTATATTGAGAAATAAATCGCCACTTTTCAAAAATTTTGGTTTTTCCTTTGTAGGCCAAGTATTAATCGCACATCCCTCGTATATGTATATTCTGTCAAGCTATGTCAAGACCTTTAGAATGCAGGTCAATCGACGAATAGTGCAGAAGGTGTAAGTGTTGCGAGTAGTTCCAAAAGCGTCTTTGTTTCAAATTTGTACAAAATATAAGAATTAATAAACGAAGCTTCTAGTATATAAAAGAACAACTTCAGCCACCACCT
>SMLS01072140.1:0-13214 GCA_004785975.1 Popillia japonica
GCAAAACTAGTTCTCCATCTTTCAATCAAAACAACTTGACTTTTTTTGGATTAAGAAATAAAGAATGACTCTCGGAATCGGGTGCAGATCAGATACGATTTTTGCTCTTGTATTATCCGTGCCAGCAGCAGGAAAAGGTAAATAAATCAGGATCTGTCAAAAGGTAACTGTGGGCAATTAGCAGGTACACAAAGAAAATAATTTCCGTTCCAAGATCAAGCCTTATAGAGGCGCGGAGTTCACGCTAACTCGACGTATCTTCTGAATCAGAAAGTTTTCGCCCTAACGTGGTTGGCACGTCGAATTACCGTGCCCTTCTGCGGCCCCTCACTTACCAAAAGGTTTTCGCCTCTAGTATGATTTACACGTGGAGTAACCGTGACCTTCCGTTGTTCAATTTGAGGATTGTATTTGGAGAGATAGTGTAACTTTTGTATGTATAGAACTCTTTGAGAACCAATGCCAAAAGGCAGAAACTGCACTTGTTCAGATAGAATATAAACTTTATTCGGAGTTTTCTAAATTTGAGTACGTTATTGTCTCATACTAACATTTGCTATTAAAATCGCGTTTTCTTTCTTATCTAGAGTAATTATCTAATAAATTATTCTCCATTCCTATTTCACAAGCAACTTTAATTATAAATGCCTTTCAACCTGGTACCATGATACTTTTAAATTTGGCAGCCTTTAATTCAAAAAACAGTATAAAAGCAACCGAAAATTCTATTTTAACTAAAGTTTATTCTGTTTCATTACCTAATCTGGGTCTGTTGCACCGATGCTGCAAATATAATTGCGCAGCAAATGGTATTTACTTTTAGTTTAGACTATAATATTTTTGTATGCCTTGCCGGTGAAATCACATTTTTGATATCTGAATATTAATATTCCAACCATGTAAGGTATCTATAATTTACGGCTTAACTTTTAGCAAATTATTACAGCGATTATATCAAATTTTGTTGTACTTTTTACGTCGAATTTTAATAAAAAAAAGAACAAATATTCTTAACGATGACTGTTATCAAATAAATTATTGACCATAAGGTGTAGACATACATATATACTTTGTAGAATGGAACTAATTAGCATTGAACCGAAGCAATTATTATACTTTGTTTTTGTTGAAAAATCAAGTGGTTTGAAATCTGGTTTGGCAACTGCACGGTATCAATAAACAATAATGGGTACGCATATGTATGGCAACATATTTACATACTTCTACTGAGAGAAATGCATAACCTAATTTCATGGATAACAATTGCTTTCTTTGTGAGTCATTTCCTGTGAAGCAAAATTCTATATATCTACATAGTACAAATATAGATATGGACTGTATATCTGAATGTTAGTAGTTTAAGATTTACAAACATATATGATAAAAAAGTAGCTTCAAGGACATTTAGTAAAAGTTCATTTATTTAACCGATTTATATTAAAATGTTCTTACATATAAGGAAACTCGCAACTATTTTATTTTTAAGATTAAATAAAATTACCTGATATAGCACCGTTAATATCCACATGAAGTATCAAAATTAGGAATGCAGAAAAGAGAAAGAGTTCTTTCAAGATGTCCATGATAATATTGTGGTAGCACAGAAACAGCAATAAAAAAGTAGAAGACAATCACCGGCTTCACCTTCTCATTTTGTACTGACTATGGTAACCGTTACTTCTGGCTAAACACAGAAATTTCAAATGCCGACGTTGTTGAATTGTAAACTATCACACGACAAGGATGACCCGATTGGGGTATGTTGTTTGTTGTGAGAGATACCTAAAGCATTTACGCCGAAGACTTTCACTTGACAGCACGGCTTTTACTTCACAGTCTGTTTATAAATGTATGAACGGAAGTAGAAATTTTAATCAATATTATCAATATCGCAATTATGTATTGTCATTAACTAATTAGAAGTGATACTCGCATATTTTGTAAATAGAATATAATATAATACTATTTAACATTTACCATATTTGCAATTTCATAAAATACGTACTTATAGGTTGACCCTTTGTAAGCTATTACAGCGCGATATACATACCTACACCTTGCTTATCAAATTCATCAAAGATTGTAGTATTAAAGTCTAAAGAAATGTTTTATATGGTCCAATTAGAATGTGGGAAATGGGCTTGGATCTCTCTACGCCTTAAATAATAATAAAAAGAAATAGATGGGAGTGTTTGGCGGCTATATGAGTATTGAAGTGGTAGTCTCAAGCTTTCGTATACATACCTCGATTAGTCTAATTGTTTCATAAGTATGTATTGCTAAAAATGTACTCATATTGAATAAATTATGTCGTTTTTTCTACTGAATCATGTCACTAAATTTGGTCGTTGTTCTTTCGAGTGGCGTTTCTAAAATTTTCGGCAAGTCCTTAACAACGGAATTGGGAGGTTTTGATGAGGTTTGTGGTCGGTATCGTTACCAAATGTACGGCGACAAATCTTTTTGAAGGAAGTTTGAGTCCAAATCTAATAAGGTTTGTGAAGTTACGTTATTCGCATTTTTCCCTCCAAAGTTTTTCGATTTCGATTATTTCGGTCGAATTGTGTTATTGTGGTGACAACACCTACACCTCCGGTATCTTCAGCGTTTATGATTTCAAGTTTGACATAATTTGATTTTTTCCGGTCGGATTCGATAGTTTTTACTGACAACTGCAACTAATATTTTGAGGAAAGTTCAAGTTTAAGTTTAATGATGCTTATTGCTGTTGTTAGGTTGTAGTTTAGAAATCATTTTCTACCAAATTTGTCGGTTGGTTCGTACCGCAATTTCAAGTTTTATTTGATGGTGAAATTCTGTTTCTGGTCGAAATATGATTAGTTCTTTTTTGCAAGGTATTGGTTCTACTCAATATGAATACATGGTATTAGTAGTTTAGTTTTTACTTATTATGCGACAAGCGAGGTATACAATAGTGCGAGAGCTGGCCCTAGAGCTCCCACGTATGTACGTCAGGTTCTCACCTTTATTTCACATTCGGAATCGTTCTGAGTGGGTTCTCTAACGGTATAGTTCCAATGACACCATATACTCCTGTAATGGATCTATCGAATGGGTGTGAGTGTTTGAACTCATATAAGTATCGAAATAGTAGTCTTAAACTTTTCTATATCTCGTTTAGTCGAATTAATTGATAAAGATATCTAAATTTGTCCATTCTTTATTTTGAGTGTGGTTATCAACATTTTCAATTGATTTTTAACGACAAGATTAGAAGATATTGATTAGGTTCTTGGTCGATATCGTTACGAAAATTTTATGGCGACCAATTTTATGAGAGAGGTTCAAGTCTAAGTTTAACGAGGTTTACTGTTGTTCGGTTGAAGCTGAAAATCGTCTTCAACTAAATTTGTCAGGAATATTGGTTCGCATCACAATTGCAAGTTTTATTTGGTGGCGAAACGTTTGGTATCAGACGGGATAGTTTGTGCTTTTGTATGCTTAATCATACATATTGTTTTGGTAGGAATATTGTTCGTTTACTGTGAGATAGTGGTTCTATTCAATATGAATACAGGCTACAGGCACTTTTTATTTGACATTCGGATTTGTTCTGAATGGTTGCTCTAATAGCCCAATTTCAATGACACCACATACCTACTTGTATAAGGAATCTATCAAATTGTTCTGAGTGCTTGGCGCGTATATGAGTATCAACGTGGTAGCTTCAAACTTTTGTATAACTCGTATAGTTAAATTAAATCATAAGGATTGCTACACATGTATTGGATAACTTTTCGTGTAGTATCCTATTCTTATTTTACTAAGTTTGATCGATGAGTTTTTAACGACGGAAAATGATGGTTTTGATGAGGTTCTTGGTCGGTATGGTTACGAAAATTTGTAGTGACAAATATTTTGAGGCAAGTTTAATGCCCGGTTTCTGTTTGGTATCTGGCAATTTAACAAGGACTGTCTTTGTTAAATCGCCAGATACTGAGCAGATAACTGCTGTGCTTGACGTTTCAGAAACCGGGCATAAGTCTAAGTTTAATGAGGGTTATTGCTGTCGGAGAGAGAAATTAAAAACAGACGATATTGCTCTTTTCAACTAGTAAGATCTTGAACAACATAAGAAATAAGAGCTTAAGTTTAATTAAATAAAATGTATTAATATCAATAGTACTGTTTATGGGTAGAAAGATAGTGGAATCGAAGGAGAACCAACAGTAGCTTTTCTAGCAGAATACAATCAAATACATGCACAATAATATTTAAACATTAGTCAACAAATAATATTAATAAAACGAAATATATGGAAATATGTACATGAAATTAACATGTGGAATGAATGATAATTTATATGTTTTGTTCTGTTACATTATATTATAAATCATTGTAGTATAAGTGTGTCCCGGTATAGGTGAAACGACTTTTATATTTTAATTATGTCGTGGTGGTCGTTCATCTTTCATCCTTGCCGCCAGAACTAGCATCTTGGGCTATCGGTTTTAAGAGTCTTCGTCTAAGTTGTCGAGCCTATTGTTTCCTATATTATTGTTGTTAATTAATTTGTGTTTGATTTTATTTTTAAATAAGTGATATGGCAGCTGTGTTATATTTTTTTGGTAATGTGTTATATATTTTTATTGCGTTTGTTGCTCAACTTTGTCTGCATCTATTTTGAAAATATCTCTCGCTTCTCAAGTGTGAAACCCTTTGCGTTGTTTAATTATGAACTTGTCTATTCGTGTATAACTTGGTTCTTAACTTTATTTTTTTTGCTATTTTATGTAAGAGGAGTATGTTGTTTAGGTCTATCAATTAATTTATGCTTAGTTTGTGCGTTTTCCTGTAGAAGTATATGTACATTTGTTTTGGAGGTACGAGGGTGCATAGTATGTATTTATTTTGTTGAAGTTGTATTTCGGATGGATTTTCGTTACCTAGTGGTGTTTCCTCATATGATAATTAAATAGTTATTTTTTAAGCTAAAAAGAGAGATATATAAATATATTGTAATGTTACAATTGATTTAGTGTTGAATTACAAATTCTTTAAAAAATTGTTTCAAGAGTGTTTACTACTAGCTACTTAGGTAGGTAGTCAACATTTAACTAATTAATTAATTAAACTAAAAAAGAACTTCAGCCAACGACGTGTACGGGGAAATATCAAAAACCCCGATTATAATGCGAACAATTTTATTCTTCAAAAATTATTGTAGAAACACATCACAAGCATACACAATACATAATTACTTACATTTCGGCGTAACAATGGTAAATTTCTGGAATTACAAAAATCACCTTTTAAAATATCAAGTAGTGGAATGGAGAATTGAGCGGCCGGTAGCCCTTGGTGAAGTAGAAAAACAAAAGGGAGGAGAGAGTTGTTGATAAGTTTAAAGAATTTGACAGACGTGAAGAAGTCACAAAACTTGTGTGAAGAAAAAACAACGTAAAACGTGAATAAAAAGTTCAAAAGTGCCCAGTTAGAACCTTAGCAGACAAAATTGAAAGTGTAAGGTGAAAAGAAACCTGCGGGAAGAACAAGAGGATTTTAAATAGGGAGACAGCAGTGGAGATACCAGGGAAATTGGATCACACAAACACAACATTTAATTAAATTGGGAAATTATAAGGTAAGGGTAGAGGAAGGACGGTTGTAGTTCATTATTGTAAAAATATTTCACATTATAATCTGGTTATTTCTAAACAGTTAATATGTATATTTGTGTCATTCGTGACACAACAATTATTATTGTATAAATGAGAAATAATTTTTGATTTAAATTATCATTTATTGTGGTTTAGCCCTGCTTGGTTAAAGACTAATTTCTAAAATATTTTCATGGTTTGAAAAACAAGTCGGCCTTGATAATGACGGTAAAACTATTTTCGTTGCAGGTAAAGTGCCTTTTCTGTTCATAGTACGACATTTCATACAAAAAAGTCCAATATTGTTAGATCGTGCGATCTAGCCGGCCAATACGTTACGCTCACTCTCCCAAACCATCTTTCATCAAATTGATTATTTAGCCAATCAGTAATAATTTGTGTGAAATGGGCACGACAGCCATCCTGTTGAAAGAAGTGCTACTGTCGAATACTTAAAGGAAGTTCATCAACAAATTTTTCCTGTAGATAAATTTACTCTTCCTTCAATAAAGGAAAGTCTAATGATTCCCAGCTCGTATGACACGCTACACCAACCATTCACTTTTTTAAAACTTGCGTTTATTATGTCATGAGGGTTATATCTGCTCCAATGTTGACAATTTTTGAGTGATGGGACACAATTTGTGGTAAAAGTACATTCATCAGAAAAAATTATTAGTTTTGGTAAGTTGCCTCAAAGATAACCAAAACAGTAATTGCCGTGCCTCGTTACCTTCTCCTAAAGTTTGATATAATTTGACATTGTAGGAATATATTCTCTTTGCTTTATAAATTCTTTACAAATGTGATTGACTTATGTTTGTATTTACGTATGTTAGGTGTCTTAAAGAGATCATGGGAGCTTCATTTACTGAATTTAAGGCAACCAAAATAGCTGCATCATTTTCATTGTACGTTTTTTTATCCTTTTTCTTATAGGACACACTTCCTGTTGTGCGGAATCTCTTTATTAAACGCCAAGCAGTAGTTTTGTTAATTGCCGTATTTGGATATTTTGTACGAAATAAAGCAATAACCGTATTTATGGATTTGTCGCCGGTTGCATAACTTGAAATCACCCAAATTTAACATGTTAACATTGTTTGTATAAAACAGTTTAAAGAGCAGATTACCAATGATAAACTATTATTTGACTGACAAGTTTGACAGATTACTATTGCTAGGGAAACAATATTGTTATTCCATTGCATCGTTAAAAATAAATGAATTAGAATGTGATGTCATAAAACATGGAAAACATGGTCGTTCATTCCATACCTACAATTAGGACAGCTTTCCATTATGAAAAAGTTTACCTACAATTAGTAATATTTTAGTTTACTATAAATAAAAAAGCTGCTTTGTCTTCAGCGCTTATTGTTGGTAAATTAGCTTAAATTAATGTTTCAAATTCGTATTATTTAATTAAAAAATAGTAAATGTGAAGACTCTGAATTACAGTAATTACGATGGAAATGTACTTATTCATAATAAAAAAACAATATCTAAAAACCATTAATTTGAATGATTTCATCAAAGTATGCCGATTTTTTTCAAAATTTGTATATAGCCATAAATTTTCAGTCGGAATAACTTTCTTTAATAATATTTTGACAATTAACTCCTCTACCTGCGAAAATAGTTCTACCTTCACTGTGAACCCCAACTTCAAACCATCAAACCATGAAAATATGAAAGTAGTCTTCAACCAAGCAAGTCTTGTTCAAGTCAAAAAATCAAACAGACTTGCTATAAATATTGAGAAAACATATTGCTTTTCAAATTTCATTTTTTTCAAATTTTTTAATAAAATTTTCCCGAAATGTTCCGCTAGCACTCTTTGCAATTCAACCATATTTTCAGGAGATACGTGCCTTATACTGTGGAACACATGTGTAAAATTTGTTTGTGATACATTGAAAGATAATATGATTTTTTTAATTTTGAAATAAAATTTTCTCTAAAATTAGGTATGTTGGTCGAGGTAATGTGCCCCTGGCACCTTTTACAAGTCGATCACATTTGAGGAAATACGTGTTAAGCACTGTGAAACATAGGTGTGAAATCTCTATGTGATAGATTGATAAGGTGTACGATTTTTTAATTTCTAGGTCAAATTCTGGTTCTACTGGGACTGAAGTTTTTAATTAGGTAGGTACTTCAAACATATAACTCCTACTAATTGCGAGTTCACAAAACATTAAAACTGCAAATGGCTTAAGTTACAGTTATCTTGATTGTATTCTAATTTTTTTTCATTGTATATGTGGCTACCCCTGACAATAGGGGTTTCTACGACTATGGACGTTCGGGTATCTTCGAAGAAAAAAATCCAAAGTTAAGACTTATTTAAATTGTCAACAATGGACATGTTCAATCAGATTCTAATTATTCTTCTAAACCAAAATATTTCGAGGTTGATTCGCTCAAAATCATTACTTACTCATTGTAATGCAATATATAATTATATGCTGATATAGTAGTGCCACGGTTATGCCTATGAAAAATATTGAAATAATTGTAATGGAAAGCAGTTGCTCAGAATAGCTGAAATATGAAACAATTAAAATGAAAATATCTGTTAATGATTATTACATTGATTTTATTTGAAAACCCCATCTGCAGTTTTAATTTTGTGTTGATGTAATGATGAACATATTACAGATATCTACATTCAACAAAACAATATATACTTAAACATAGTTGTAGTATATTAATACTTCAATCATAGATGACGCTCTTAGATAAAATAATTACAACCACATTACAACAATGAATTCTTGTATAGGATTTGCTTCTTATGACGCCATCTATAATGTAACAACAATAATCATCATCAGAATCTGTAAGTAGGTTCGTCGCATTCTTGATCTAGTATTGAAATTACTGAAATAAACATTATCTGCAATTAAGTTATATACATACTTATATGTATGTACGGTAGAGTAAGATTTTGCGAAACAAAGAGAGGATGGTACTTCTCGTCTCTTATACATACTTAGCCAATTTACCTCAGTTAACTTGTGCAAAACATGATCAAATCTGCGCCGCCCAAAAATAAACCGTAAACACGAGTTCTGAATTAATTGTTGTATCCTATTTTCTGTATGTTTACAATGGCTGCATGGTAGAGTGAAGCACAGTAATTAAGCTTTGATAGTACAAACGCGTCACATAATGTGGTCTTACTCTTAATACTCAGAATTGATCTGTGGGGAAACAATCGCTTTAAATTTATGTAAGCCTTCTTAAAAATTACAAATTGACTTGTGTTCTGTATCTGAAACTGTTGTCCAAAATTAATCCTAGATTCCTCGCAGACTGCACAATAGGGAGGGTGACGTCATTCATAATAATCTGTAGCGAGTTCCTGACGCTATCGATCATGTTTGGATTACCGAATAACACTACCTGAGACTTCCTGGGATTAACAACTAAATCACGTTCAAGGGAAATCTTAAAGATATTCGCTGGATCGTCATTTATTAAACGAACAGCTTTTTCACACTCGGAAGGGGCAAAGGAGAAGTAAAGCTGAGTATCACCAGAATATATGTGAACCGTACAGGATGACATTCGATAGCACAGATCACGAGTATATAATGAAAAAAGGAGTGGAACCCTGTGGAACACCTCGCGATAAAGGTAAAGGTGAAGACCTGCTGAACCCCAACACCACGCTCTGCGTGCGACCGTGCAGAAAGCTTTCCATAAGTTTAATTGCCAGAGTGCTAAAACCACAAGACCTAAGAATGGAAATAAGTGAGTTGTGATTGACCGCGTCAAAGGCCTTACTGAGGTCCAGTAGAACCAGGACTGTAAGGAGCCCATTGTCCCTCGCACGAATAATGTCATCCGTGACTCCCAGCAAGACCGTGTCGCAGCTGTATTCTTTCCGAAAGCCAGACTGAGTGGTAGGTAGAAGGTTGTTCACATGCAAGTATGCTGAAATTTGACCGAGAATGATTTTTTCTAATACTTTGGACAACACAGGCAACAAACTTATTGGCCTTAAATCATTAAATTCAATAGGCTGTCCAGTTTTGGGCAGCGGACGATTCAACGCATGCTTCCATTGACTGGGGAACGACCCCCTTTCCAAGCAAATATTAATCAAGTGAGTGAGGTAAGGTAAAATTACCGGGCAACACAGCCTCAACATTTGTACAGAAATTCCGTCCGCTCCTGTCGACCTAGACTTAATACTGAATAAAAGGTCGGAAATTGTATGCTTATTATCAACATTATATAGGTAGTAAAAATATATGGTGAAATGGAACAAGTTGAGGGTCACGAGAAAAATTATCATTATTCAAGGAATTGTAGTTACGCAGAGTAATTGTTTTCGGTTGATATATTGGTCTACATACAAGAAGCTCACAGAACACTATATCGTGGTCACTGAGCAGCAACTTGTTACCCCCGCGCAACGTACCAATCCGCCACCCCGCAAACTATTGTCCCTCCTTACAAAATTAAAACCATGAATACAAACTGCATCATTGTCAATATGAGGACTCAACCATTCATGTTCTAGTGCTAGTAAGGCACTGAAAACCAACTTATATATACATTTACCTATATAAAGTTCCTGTACTATACAACACGTACGGGACAATGACTTCTAGCAGAGATTGGATTATTGTCATTGGTTTAACGAAAAATTTCCTGAAGAGAAATTGAATCACACTTTTTGTCTTATTACCGTACCTAGTCGACAGAGAATACACATATTTTTGTTGAAACTACTGAGCATTCTATAAAAGTCAGTGTTTGGGTCACACAGGTATAGAGATAGATATTGTTGGACCATTTTTTTTATGATACAATTAACGCAACCCGATACATAGAACATTGGGAGTGATTTGAACATTTGGCACAGCGGTAAAGTTGATGGAAGTATTTATACCAAAATCGTTCCAAGATGGCGACGCGGCGTTACATCATATACAAGGATGGTCACAAATTTCTTAATGTGACTGACTTTTCACGACTTTTAATAAAAGTTAATTACACTTTAAGATGGCTTAATTAAATATTATTGGTCTATAATGTCAGAACTTTTGTAATTGCATCTTACAATTAGTTGATATTAAAAATAACGCTCACTTGGAACAACGATGTCTACTACAATAATGGGTTGTTTTCGAAATATATTTCGATATATTGACAAGTTAGCAATTTTATGCCCTGCAATAAATACTACTTGCACAAATTTTTTGTATTAGTTAGCCATCACATCGTTTCCTTAGTAGACGTGGTAGTACACGTTTCGGTTCATGTGGCTTCAATAATATTGATAATATTGTAATAGGCATTACAGAATAGTACCTATTACATAATAGTAATATACTGTCCAAGGTGTACAGATAGAGAACTTGCAAAATTAACAAGTAAATTATGGATAACAGATTTACTACGCTACCCCATGTTACGTAGAAGATAAACTGAAATAAATCTTGTAATAATAAATTATGTAATTAATTTAAAATTTTAAATCAATTTATTATAAAACAACATTTTTACATTTATACAAATTTTATATCAAATAAATACCGTTACAACGATGACATTTGAACATTTTAACCGTAATATTTCTTGCCGTAACCACCTCCATATCCACCCCCGTATCCTCCTCCATATCCACCTCCGTATCCACCACCGTAGCCTCCCCCAAATCCACCTCCATATCCACCACCATAACCTCCACCATAACCGCCTCCATAACCACCGCCATAACCACCGCCTAATCCACCATAACCTCCGTATCCTCTATGTCCACCGTACCCTCCATACCCTCTACGTCCACCATATCCGCCATGTCCTCCATATCCTCCATAACCTCCTTTATATCCTCCTCCACCGTAATAGCCCGGTTCGGGTGCAGCATAAGCTAAGGCCACAATTAGAATACAGAAGGTAATAATCTGTAAACAAGGGAGTAATGAATATTTACTTTTATAGATTTTTAAGATATATTAGTATGTAAGTATAAATAAACACAGTTGGAGACATATTGTTATTTACTTTTCCCATCGGAACACTCAATTCTCTTCACTATTTTTGCAATTAGGCATTAATGAATTAAATGACCACTGACATGGAAATCCCTACATACATACATATATATATGTTTACTTTTTCAACATAAGTTAAATGCGGCTATAGTATTGTCGTCCACAAAAGTAAAAACCAAAGTTTACTTTTAAAATTAAGTCCTAACCTATTTGGTAAACTTACATAATTATTTATACTTGTGTTATAAAAGAGTGTCCGCAGGCAAGGTCCAATAACTCAGAAGATTTACGCAAGTATTCCAATTGTATCCAACAGCATAATCACAGTAGTTCTTTGAAGTTATTAATGATGTTGAAAATCATTGAGCGGAATATGTATATTCCTCAATGAAATTACGTCACAAATACGTCCGAAATAATATTTTATTTTAAGATTATACCTACCTATTCTTATCTACTTGTCAATGTAATTTGAATTATGTACTAAACATAAACTTGGCCTAGTATGTTAGATGATATAATGTTTGTGTGATTATTTATGATTATGTTGATATATAATAAAATTTTCGTTTGAATATAAAATATAATTGCAAGAGATTAATTTCTTCAGATAGTTTTTTTATAGCATATCTAGGTACACTTTTGCACGATGTTTCTGTAATTATCAGCATGATTATCTCAAGATGATACTAATTCATTAATATATAGACATACTTTTTATTCACGTACAAAAAAACACATACATTTATTTCGTAATGAATGGCTCTGTATCTCAAATCTGTATCTGCAAGGACGAGAGAAATATTCTCACCATTAATACTTACATCTGTATACATATTTAGATTTATTTTATGTAGTTTCTAAATTTAGTGAAATAAAATATTATGTATATAAAATATTTCTAATTTTACTTAAAAGTGTTTATTTATTACAGAATTAGGATATTTTTATATACTGTTATTTCTAAATAGCTAACATATGTAACTACATCATTTTTTTTACCTGTGGTAAGATACATATAAAAGTTTCATTTGAGTATTGGATGAAAGAGGAATACAAGTCGTCAAAGTCAATCAAGATCAAATTCAAATAAATTTAAAAAGAACAAATGTGATAGTTTTGTGATTTAACGCACAACAAGAGATTTTCGAAATATACCTATATACATATGTATATTATTGTCAATGGTGAATAATAAAGTTTCCATACTTTTAACTTGGAATTATCATGAAAATATCCAGCTTAGGAGTCGACATTGAAACAATTAAATAAATTCGTTTGACTTAGATTTACATAAACGAAACTATAGAATTCTGATGATGCAATTTTACAAATCCAATCAACTATTAGTCAACCATCCCACAGATTTGAAAAGAGCACATTAATAGATTATGGTCATCGCACTATAATTTCACGCTACTCGAAGGTAATAATAACACAAGATAATAATAACACATAAAAAAATAAAATTACAACAAACACTAATATCAATGCGAAATACATAAAGAAAGTTGTAACCTTCTTTAATTTATCCCATAGCACACAAAAAAACTAGATATTAAACAACTTTTTTTTT
>SMLS01072142.1:0-35533 GCA_004785975.1 Popillia japonica
CACAATGGAAGGTTTCTTGATACACGCAGGTACAATCAAAGACGGAGGGATCGTGTAAAGCAGGTAAAGAAACACAAGAGACGGCCAGTTTCAACAACAGGGAGAACACATTGTTGATTAGGAACGGTTGGTAGTTCAAAGTTCGTGCGCTGGATCATTAACGAGAATCAATCACTCTGGTGAAAGGGGCAGGAATTGGATTTGAACAACAAAACCTGACAGAAGTTGTACTCATACCACTAAATGCTATACGACTTGCATGCATATATACATACGTATGAGCAATTAGTCGATATAAAGGCACGACATTAGTAAGCACTCTTATTGTACTATACGATAGCAAAATAAAACTTTGGGTATAACAATAATAATTATTGTTGCGTAATGTGATGTACCTAATTAATATCATGTCAGTAAGCGATAAAATATGATAAGTTTAACGGAATTGATGAAAAAAAGCAATAATCTATATATGTATGTACACAACGTTCCAGTTTCTAAGTACTTTCAATTACATAGACGTACTGTAATTATATCAAAATTGGATTATGATATAAATATGTCCAGAAAATTTTATGTAAAAAAGAGCACTGTTAGTACATATATTTCAATAACTTATTGATTGTTTGTATAATTTTCTTTTAACTGAAAAACATTACAGTTAAAAAATACGAAATCCTAGCAAAGTTCTAGAAAAAAAAACATGTGTATTATACCTATTCAAATAATCTGATAAATTTTAAATCTAAATGTTACAGTAGCAGCTATGAAACCATCAATGAACTTATGTCTAACAGTAAATACCATCAGAACATTGAAGCGCATAAATCAACAGAGTAATTTGTTGTTTGTAAATTTGTTTTGATGTTGGTTGATTGGAGCTTCAATAATCTGATATATGATGAACGAACTTAAGGAGACACCCCTCATGGGGTGGCCAAGCGACTCCATGGTTCAGAAATTTAACCTGGATAGAAAATATCAGGTTAAAATACTAGACAAGAAGGACTGGGAGAAAGGTCCTCCGATAAAAGCGGACTCGAACTGGTATACAGACGGCTCCAAAACCGAACAAGGTGTAGGAGCCGGAATATACGGAGGTAAGCCTCGAAAGGCTCTGTCGATAAGCTTCAGCAAGGACACAACGGTATTCCAAGCTGAGGTAGCAGCAATCCATCATTGCGTTAGAGAAGTGGATAGATGGACCGAGCTCGGAAAAAGCGTCGCCATCTTCTCGGACAGCCAAGCAACACTTAAAGCTATTAGTTCAGCAAGTGTTGACTCCAAACTGGTTTGGGACTGCGTTGATGCCCTAAACGAGGTGGGTTCCCAAAGGAAGCTAACTTTGGCCTGGGTTCCCAGCCACGAGGGTGTGAAGAGTAATGAGGCGGCAGGCGACCTGGCCAGACAAGGTTCGTCGAGGCAATTCGTCGGGCCCGCCCCATCCTTCGGCACCACCAAATCACAAATCAGTAAATCCATCAACGAATGGATTCACAGTAGGTCCAGGGATTGGTGGCTAAAATCACCTGGGCAAAGACAGGCAAAGGAGTTCCTAAAAGAACAGAAGCCTGAATTCACTAGAGACCTGCTAGATAAAGACAGGAAGACTGTCAAATTGTTAGTAGGTCTGTTGACAGGTCACTGTAGACTGAATAGGCATATGTACAACATAGGCTTAGCGGAGGACGCCAAGTGCAGATTCTGCAGGGAAGACGAAGAAACCCCGGTCCACATCCTGTGCCACTGCGTAGGCCTGGCAAGGATAAGGTTTCTTACTTTGGGCACAGAATATCCCACAGCACAGAGCTACATACAGGAGCCGCTCTCAAGGACGTTAAGCCTCATAAAGAGGGCAAAGTTAGAGGGCGCCTTCTAGGATTGCTGGGGATCACAATAGAACGGGAAGGTCGCGGTGAAAAAGGCCCGTACGGCCACCCCTAATCTAATCTAATCTATGTCTAACAGTAAATACCATCAGAACATTGAAGCGCATAAATCAACAGAGTAATTTGTTGTTTGTAAATTTGTTTTGATGTTGGTTGATTGGAGCTTCAATAATCTGTCAACTGAAGCTGAAGTCGTTAACAACAAATTTATAAACAATGCAGTACTCTGTTCATCTATACGCTTATATTAAGTACTTAACGATTCTTACGGCTTTTTGGATAACACTTTGGTTGGTCTTGATTCAACATACAGGGTGATGCACCTTCTAACCCCAAGGAGTTAGGTATAGGGAATGGTTCACAAAACGAAAGAGCCGATAAATATCTATCGAAACGTCATAAAAAATATAGGGTGTTTCATTCAAATTTAATGAAAAAATTAAGGACTCGAGTTTTGATTCACCTTGTATATAAAAAATATTCTTTTTGTTCAATTCTCGAACCAAGAAAAATAGAAGACGTAGCCATCAATGTAATGATGCGGAAAAGGTTTTTTTTTTGAATGAATGAGTAAATTAAATAATACTCGGGATTACTTTGTGAAAAAAATCACCTATATTTGCACACAAATTAAAACATAATCAGTGACTGCAGTTTCGACAATATAACTTAGTTAGGAGTTATATTGTCGAAACTGCAGTCACTGATTATGTTTTAATTTGTGTGCAAATATAGGTGAGTTTTTTACAAAGTAATCCAGAGTATTATTTAATTTACTCATTCATTCAATTATCATGAATTTTCACAAAGTAACAGCCGATAGTATTACGGTTTTTTTTTTGTTTCTTACCGGAACCAACATTCTGAATACACATTATAAAGAAAAATTGTCATAACTTTTGAAATCTCGATATAGATCCAGCAAACCCTATATGAAAAGGCTCGTAAAAGTAAGCAGATTTTAAAAATGCAAAAAAAGTCACGTTCCGTTTAAAAAAAAACCTAAGTTAATTTTGGCACGCCGTCATAAAACAACCTGTATATGTGCTAATTTTAAGATATGAAGCTTAAGAATACCTACATTTCTCAATAATTTTTTATAACTTCTAATGTCTTATGTCGAATATATCGAGCTTCCGCGCACGAATGCCCCACCCTTTATGTAACAGGGCAAATCACATATGGACCGAACTTCTATTTTTAACGCTCCTTAGATGAAGTGAGTAATTGACGTCTTGATATACGTATGTTGGATGAGAATGTCCAGTGGAGAGAAGTGAATTAGTTCGACTCACCAGAGGCCGATTAGCTGTTACCAGTGCGATGACCAAGCAAGAAGTGCACACATCTGTTAAGCAACGCATTATTATTAAATTTTTATCGCGGGAGGTGTAAAACCGCCCGACATTTTACGTCGAGTAACAGCACAGTTCTCTAAAGAAGGCTTTCTAAAACTCAAGTCTACCACTGACACAAATTTTTTTTCTCTGCCGTAGATTTACTGCAAAATGAGGCACGCCGATCGCGGACAAGCACCAGTCAGACAAATATTCTTTCGATTTGTGAGATGTTTGAAGGAGATCGCCACCTTAAAATATAGGAAACTGCTACACATATCGGAATATTGTATGTGAGCGCTAGATTATTATTTCAGATGATTACGTAAGCGAAATGTGTCGGTGACGCGGATTCTTCACTTCTTGACCGAAGATTAGAGAGCAATCCATTTTGCTGTCTGTGGCACAATATCGAACAGATGTAGGTGACTTCTTGAAACACATTGTCACATATGATGGGACGTGGGTGCATCACGTCTCTAAACCGGCAAGCGTGGAGTGACGAAAACCTAGAGAATGAGCATCGCGGAACGCCACGACCCGTCTTTCTGCTGGAAAAGATTTTGCGAAGATTTTTTTGGAATTGAAGAGGAATATTGCTCGTGGATTTTCTCTATAAACGGGGTACAATTAATGCTACTTCCTATGGCCAACTGCACAACGGAGTAAAACTACCGTATCGACAAGAAAGGCGAGACCTGCGTATTTGAAGTACTGCATGACAACATCCGATCTACAGTCCCGATCTGTCGCCGTTTGACTACCACGTGTTTGGGTCAATTAAAGATGTACTGAGCGGTCATCACTTTGACAACGAAAAACGTGTGGAAGCATTCGTGCGCACTTGGTTACAGACGCGACCAAATTCAGTCTTTGATGAAGGAATAAAAACTTTTCGATTTCGTTGCAAATTAATTCAAATGTTTTGGATATTTAGTTTATTTTCTTAAGATCTTTTTCTTAGAAACTGCCTATTATAAGATTTTTACAAAAACAAAACTATTTATAATTGTACTTTACTTTACACGGAGATAATATGAACAAGTGATGATATGTGTCATTCAGAGATGTAAACTATTATCGTTTCAAATGTAATGACACTTGAAATAAACAATAATATACAACCAGTACTATACCAAATTGCTTCGTAATAATTACAAAAGATGAGCACAAAATCTTCAAAACTACCTACTACAACACCACATCTTCTTAATCAGATATGATTAGAAGAACGAAAATTGTCTAATTTCACTTTATTCTGTTTGTTTACGTAACCTACGTGAAATTGCGCTCAAACTCCTTTGAAAGCGCTAGTTAATTTCCTCTTGTTAAATAACATGTGAATTGCCTTAATCACACGTAATAGAGAAATTGATATAAAGCATCAGCATCGAGCGCTTAAAATTTTCTAAGCGACAAAGTCTTTAACACAGAGGAAAATTCGCAGTTCGTTACCTCTACGTTATTTTAATTAAAACTTAGCTGTTGCACAAACACACAGTTTTATCACCAGCTTATTTTCTTACTATAGTTATGAATGTATTAACTTATGTATTTACGGTATAAATGCTTTGTTATTCAATTACGCCGCGATATTTCACACTCTAATAACACTAAATAAAAATATTAATCCATATTTAAATAATGAAATCAAGATTCCTGTATTTGATGCAGAATAAAAGTAAACGTAAGCAGGATGGTTGCTATACTTTCTATATCTTTCAGCAAGCACATCGAAACTATGCAATATTAAATAAACTCGCAAATAAATAAAATAAATGCACATATATAGGTACATGTGTAGAAGGTTATTTATGTATATCGCCATTTTTCCGCCATTTGGCTAAAAAATTTAGTTTTATTGATGTAGATAACCACCAAACATTTCGATCTCGTTTATCGATACCATATAAATATTCAGAACAGTGTATCTGACTAAACAAGTTGTCCACAATAGGTCTAAAAGAATAAATTGTTATCAACCTCAAAGCTACTTGGTCGCACAAGCAGGGCGTTCAGCCTCTGGTTCTGGCAGAATCGGAACGACATGGTTCGACTTCTACCTAGAAAGTCGAATATCATTCGTTGTTGGCAAACATTTAAAAGTAAAATTACTGAAGACGAATTGATATTGAAACAAAGCATGCGAAAGCACA
The DNA here is from genome assembly GCA_004785975.1 of Popillia japonica. Classification (NCBI taxonomy): domain Eukaryota; kingdom Metazoa; phylum Arthropoda; class Insecta; order Coleoptera; family Scarabaeidae; genus Popillia; species Popillia japonica. The sequence continues at coordinate 5,383 of SMLS01072142.1, forward strand.
TTTACGTACACATATATACGTAGCGAAAATTATAGCAGTAGTTCGACAAATCATTTTTTATTATCATATGTCACTAGTTTAAATTTGTTTAAAAAAATTGAAACACTTCCCCATATTATTCAATTTTCACACACCTATATTTGGCAATGCAATTTTGGCTTTTTGTATCAAGAAATATTTGGGTTACGGTTCTTTTAACATTATAGACAATAGTACATTCATTGTTACTGCATTCTGAAACAATATACCTTTCTGTAATTTCGCTTAAAATTGTTTAAATTACAAATGATATCCCTCAGTATAATTTAAAATATATATTTTCAAGATCAATTTTCTGCCATTATTTCTATGCCTTAGCAATTTATGATTACAAAATTAATATAGCCAGTTCGTAGTATAATATTCAATCAGAATAGAAAAAGCATAATGGTAGGCACATAAACCAAAGTTTATACAAATATTATACACATTTACTAATATATGAAACAAACGAAGTTGTTGGTGCTATGGGATTGACTGGTATTACATAACTGCGGGCAGAGAAACTCCAAATCTAGACAATTAACTTATAGCCGCAGCTCATGCGTTAATCATACACGGTGATGCAGAAACAGAACAATAACTTTTGCAGTGTCGGCTATAATTTTTACAACTGTAGTTAACCTAATTGGTTACTATTCGCCGAATAAATCACTGCATTAGAGATGCAGCCGGTTATATGCTCATGACCAACTTCAGGAGAATCAACACCGTTAATAACTATGAATAATGCAGCGGTTAGGTGATGGACTTTATCAGTAAACTGCTTTCGCTAGTCTATAACTCCTCAAGACGAGATTGAGTTGGAATTTGACTACAAATAGAAAAAGCGCTCGATCGAGAAATGTGTGACACTATATACTGTTCGTAAAATGGATCTTTAGACGCTCGTCATGAATATTTATTCGTACGAACCAAATCGGTAGGGCGCTAAAATAATCGCGGTTAGATGTTGACTAAGGCAGCAGTTTAACCAGACATACGTTTATTTTTCACTTAAATACTCGACAGCACTTTGAATAAAGATAGCGAGATTAGTCGGAGATCTCTGCTTATATCATCAAACGATGACGTGCGTCGAAAGATCTATTTTACGAACTGTACCTACAGTTCTTTCGTTGGATCTTTGCCGATACGTCATCCGTTATCCATTATAAGCTAAGCCACACGATGATATGTTCTGCTTGACTAACATGAAATTTAAAAAAAAATTTTGTATGTAGAGGTATATCGTTTTCGGATGGCACCAATCTGCGCGAGCGAATCGCGCAACCTATGTATTAACGGTCTCAAAAACATAAATCAGGTAGGGTCTACATTAGCGCGCGCATTTAGAATTTGAATTTTGTATCTAATAAGATGTTTTGTATTTACATTACCGACCATAAGTGTTTATCCACGCTCGAACACTAAAGAGTTTCCGGTATTAAAGTTCAATGCAACTAAAATGTCACAATAAGAAGATGCCTTTATTGCTTGAATTCATATTCGCTGGCCGTAATCAAGTTTTCTGTGAATTGAGTCATTATTTAATGTGTTTACCTGGGCTACAAAATTTTTCCTTTCGATATATTAAATTTACATTCCCGTAATGTGCATGTATTACATTGGATTATAGCTTAATTACGTCTTGATGGTTTAAGTAGTTCGTTTGCAGCGGAAACAGCATAATATTTAATTTATTATGTTTGTTTGCCATGAAATATAATTTCATCAACTTATTCTATTGTCTGAATGAATAATAAAGTGAATATATCACATTAAGTATTATTTTCAAGCAGCTTTTTCAAAGAATTACAACCGACAATTTCTGATTCAATTATTTATTTTAATTATAATTTAAACATTTGCATGTATCACAGTTTTTCTTCTTTTACCTACATTGTAGTCATTATTCATCAACCTCATCGTGTATTCCAAATAGTTGTGAAACCAACTGATTTTGTAATAAAATACACGAACAAGGAGTATAAACAAAACAACACGACACTCAAAGAACCGATCAACACAGTGCAGACGCTAGACGCTAACTGAAGAATATTACAGTCAATGTTATTCGGACTGTCCATACATGCAAGAACTATGTCTTTCTCTCTCGTTCGGGGTACACTTTTCTTTCTAAGTTCCAAAATCGTTTCTGCGCCAGTGCCTTCCCAAAACGATATACCTCGACTTAGAGTCCGTGCATTATTTCATGAGACCGACCTGCGCGAAGTCGCTGATGTCATACACTATAGATAGTTCTAAAAATATTGGGTGTGGCGGCAAATTTCAAATGTTTCGCCTAACGTCAGTATTAAGACATATCGTGTGTATGGTTATTAATAAAGTAGGGTTAAGATGAAATTGGTTTTAATATAATTACAAAGAAAATATATTACAAACGTGTACACGTTACGAACATATAAAGCACTGCTTGCAGATTAATTAAAGATAGTAAATAACCTGTGAGAAAATAATTGTTAAAGGAAATGTGTCTAAAATAATGTGAATAACAAGTTTGTATCAGTTACATGATATTCCACCATTATCTATCGACTAAGGTTCTCTTCTTTGTAGTTAACATTATGTTAACTAAAACTATAATACTTATAGCGTACATGACTTGTCTCTAATACTTAAAGGTATTATTTATATTTATTAATTAGCTTGTTTGGATTTCTTTTTTAATTCATATACATATCAACTCTAGATCACTATCACCCACAGGACACCAAACACAGCAATGCTGTCATTATCAAGGCGATAATAAAACTAAATAAATTGACAACAACCACTTAACAGGAAACCTAAAAATTAATTAGGAAGTTTAATTATAAAATTTTTTTGAAAGAATCCACGACTTTTCGAGAAGAAGTCACTAACACACCTTTTGTTACCCTCCCTTTTGCTCCCTCTATCACTAAAGGTTTGAGTAAAATCTTCAAGGGGCTGGATCTTGGGACGGTTTACAGTTCAGGCACTAATTTGAGAAGTCTGATCGGTAACCCTAAAGATAAGGTACAGCCTCTGGAAAAGTCGGGGATTTATGAAATTAGTTGTAAAAATTGTAATCAAAAATATATTGGGCAAACAAGGCGTTCCATCTCAACTAGGTTCAAGGAGCATATGGCTAATCTTAAACATAACAGAATTGAGAAGTCCAGCGTTGCCCAACATATTTTCGAAAACGATCATAATATTGATCATTCTAATGTAAAATTAATTCGACCGATCAGTAATTGTAAATTTCTGAATGTTTTTGAAAGTTTAGAGATTTACAAAAACAAGTCGTGTTTGATGAACAGTGTCAATGGTCCTATTCCACATTCGTCATTGATTTCGTTAATGCGAAATTAATGATGCGAAACAGTTGGTGTTTGTTTACGTGTAATTTTTGGGTTTCCTGTCAAGTGGTTGTTGTCAATTTATTTAGTTTTATTGTCGCCTTGATAATGACAGCATTGCTGTCGAAACGCGTTGGCATTTATCCAAGTGTTTGGTGTCCTGTGGGTGATAGTGATCTAGAGTTCTACTTCGGCACCAAGAGATCCAGTGAATATTCATATACATATGCAAATTTATTAGTCGCATGCCATTCCTATGGCAGATGTATGGAATTCAAGTCTTTGAACAACGGGACGGGAATTCCATATGCCAGGTCGAGCGGGAGGAGCATGAACAACTAAAAGTTTTAACAAACCAAGTTCCTGAACATGAGGAAACACGGAAGTAGCTCCGAGCAACCGAAGAAAAGAGCAGCAGCAACCTTATTATTTGATATGTCGGTTCTTGATTTCAGCAAAAAAACGTAAGTTTTGAGGCAAAACTAAAAAACCTAAAATATAAGAAACAGCATTTTTCCTTTATACACATGAACTGCCAATTTAGAAATATATATCCACGAATAATATTATAAAATCTGTATTTTCATATAAAATATATGTTTTTTGACGTTTCAGTCTTGTCGTGAAATGAAAAATATTTCTCTTTTGATATATGTATATATACCAGGTGTTAAAAAAACCTTGTCGGATATTTCACCCAATTATAGTACTGGTGGAAATAAACAAAAAAGTCTTAGTCAACATGGGTCCGCAATTTAACTGTTTTTGACATATAGTCGATTGCATATTTTAAAGTAAAAAAAGTCATTTTTCGGTAGTTCCCTTTGTCAAACAACTGATTGTGACTTAAAATTATTTCCGTCAGACATCTGTCATCAGATTATTTATCATTTGCGTCAATTTTTTTTCGTTCTCAAATTATGCATAAGTACATAAATGCAGAAATGGCCGATATGCATTTTATGTACGGTTGTGCGAATGGTAATGCCACTGAAGCACGGCGTATGTATGCCGAAGAATCTCCAAATCGGTTGTTACCGAGTGATGAGATTTTCTCAAGACTTCATATCCGGCTGTCCGAAACTGGTTCATTTAAAATTAATGGTGGTTCTGGTAGACCTAGATCGGTTTCTTCTCCCGCAGTAGAATTAGATATTTTGAGACGGGGAGAAGACAACCCAAATATTAGCACCCGAAGACTTGCGGCAGAACTGAACGTCAGTCATCCTCTCATTTGGAGAATTATGCGGGAACAGCAGCTCTATCTCTATCACATTCAACGCGTGCAAGTTCTTGCTCCTCTCGATTATGATTCACGTAGGGTTTTTTGTCATTGGGTTTTACAAAAGCTGGCAGAAACTCCTAATTTTGCAGCTCAGATTTTATTTAGTGACGAGGCTGGGTTTACAAGAGACGGAATATTCAATTTTCATAACAATCACGGGCGGATGAAAATCCCCATGCTGTTGTTGAACTGCATCATCAAAACCATTTTTCGCTAAATGTTTGGCTTGCTATTTTTGTTGCTGTTGCTGTTTAATTGGTCCAGTATGTCTCCCTAATCGTTTAAAGGGACAAGTATACTTGGATTTTTTAAGAAATGAATTACCCGTTTTGTTGGAAGACGTGCCACTTTTTAACAGATTAAATATGTGGTTTATGCCCTATGGCGCTCCTGCGCATTTTTCCGTCGTAGTTAGAAATTTCTTAAATCGAGATTACAACGAGAGATGGATAGGACAGGGTGGACCAACTGCATGGTGTCCTAGGTCCCCTGACCTGACACCTCTAGGCTTCTATGTTTGGGGGCATCTAAAACAATTAGTGTACGCACGATCTGTAAACAATTTGGAAGAACTCAGGCAACGAATTGTACATTGTTGCGAGGAAATTCGGAGGACTCCAGAAATTTTCGAAAGAGTGCGTCGAACTTTCATAAGAAGGTGTGAAGCGTGCTTAGAAGTGAACGGTGGACATGTAGAACAATTTCTATAGTTTTACTTTAAATAACCATTTGTTTAATTTACATTGCGATCAGAATTTCTTTCAAAATTTTTATCCTAATAAAACAATATGCAAACGACTATATGTCAAAAACAGTTGAATTGCGGACCCATGTTGACTAAGACTTTTTTGTTTATTTCCACCAGTACTATAATTGGGTAAAATATCCGACAACCTTTTTTTAACACCCTATATTCCCATTTGCAAGTCATAAAATTCTAGATTGTATTTCGGAAAAAGTGAATATGAGATTTATAAGTGGAATTATTTACTACTTGCGTACAACATGCACATGTTGTCGGAGCAAACTATATCGATCACACGTTAACATAAAATGTATATATTTCGCAAAGTTATTTTGGCAAAATGTAAACAAAGTCCAAAACAAACATATTCCATACACGTAGGATTCTAAATATCAATATGTCCAAAAAAATATAATCCTTCCAGAACCTAACATAATTTCGCTTGAAGTAAAATAATATTTTCATGTATTCGACAAGGTAGTCCTCTTATATAAAAAAGGAATTTTAGATTCTTAACATGTGCCAAAAATCCCACAGAATCAGTGCATGTGTTGTTAAGTAATTTAATTTCACATTCCAGCTAGTAATACATGTATGTATATATATACAAATGTGTGTATTTTATGTGACCTATATGCCACGCTTGGCACGTCAGCGCTCCCATCCTAATATAGGTGTTATAATTTAAATTACACTTAAAATATATGCACGATCCGTAGGGTTTGATATTGTTATTCATTTAATAAATTGCAAGAGTACTGTACGGAACCAGATAGCGGAAATAAACAATGGAAATAGATTTATTTTGAACACAAACACTTCATTTCAACAAAATATGGTACCATACATATATGCATGTATGTACTATCGACGACAAATGTAATGAATCAGACTTCAAGCGACATGGCCTTCCGCAGGTATTCGACACATTTTACTATTCGCACTGGACGGCTGTAATTAGAATTAGAGACGGATACCTAGCAGGTAAATTTCAGGTAGAAAGATTCGTAAGAAATGTAAAGCGATATATTATAATTTCAATTACAATAGTTATCTTTATATTAAGAAGTAATGCTGACTAGAATTCTTGAGCAAAAGTAAATATTGTTTGCTATTAGACATGTATGGATAAAACATGTATATTTTACACATGTAAATTTTGAGTAATATGCTTTTTAATATAATAACACGATTCTATTTATAGAAAAACGAATTGTTTCCGATGCCATATTAAGAAACGATTTCAATGAAGTAGCAGTTTAAAGAAATTTATATTTTTTTATATTTACGCAATCACAAAATAATGAATTTAGTTTTAATTTATTAAAACATAGGTATAATAATAGTATATTATGACACTAGTGCATAATCAGGCTTTTAAAGCACGAGTAACGAGTTTAAAGCCACGACGCGAAGCGGAGTGGCTTTAACGTTACATACATGCACTGTGTACCTATATGTCATTTGACATTTCCCGACATTTCACTGTACTATTAAACGCTTGGGATTGGCAACCAAGCAACTTTTATACGCACGGCGTGCGATAAAAGCCCGATTATGCACGCTTATGGGTGTGTTTTGTGTGTTGATATACTCTACATTACAAATTAATTCGTCTAATGAAATAGTATTATCTACTAATTTTGGGTCTAAAGTTATATAAGTTATAATATAATAGATTACAAACCTCTTAGTTTTCTTGCAAAATTAGAGAGTTTCCATGTACTTCAGTATTGATTAGTTTTTGATTATAACATTATAATTAACTTAATTCAGAAGTTTTAATTGTTATGTTATATGTTGTGTGGTATAATACTATTATTCCCTTTAAATTCTGAATCTCTTTTAAATTACCGTAAGTGCAGTAATGGTTGAAACGATAAAAACTTCTTAAGAAAACTAATGGTATGAATGTATACATATACATATATTGTATATCTTTAAGACATATTGTATAGTTTGTATTGTTTCAATTAAAATATTAAGCGAATGCTAAGAAAATATGTAATATTAAAGTTTTTAATTTTATAATTTTTGTAATTATTATTTAAACCACATTTTGCACGATAAAATAATGACTAATTTATCATATACTTTTTCTTCTTTTATTAACTGATCTGCGTTCTACCCGAATTCAGTATCATCATATTCATTTCCGATATATTCACAATTCGCTAGGTTTAAGTTCTTTTAAATCCTCGCGACCCTTTGGCCTGCGGCTATACGGTTTATTGCAGTTGCCCAGTTATGTTTACGTTTTTTTTTGTATGTTTACGTTAATAACAATTCAGAACGGAAAGCCCACAATAGACGCGTTTTATTGCAGTTTGATGCACTACATTTGCCCTCGATAGTACATACTTTTGAGCGCATTAGAATAAATTCAAGGTTGATACCAGTTTCAATTGTTTTCTTTGGAAGCTGGTGCACTAAATGACATGAAATGATGGCATGGCTATGAAAATTATGGCAATCTCTGTAATTCGAATTCCTAATTAGCAGCTCTCGTAAAGTTATACAAGTTATAGTAATGTTTATATAAAAAATACAACGTTAACTTCGCTCTTAAAATAATTGTTTTCGTACTGATTGTTGTCGATTACAACAAATTAGAATTCCAGTTTTTTTAGAATAAAAAGGACAAGAATCAATTATTTACATGTTATTGGTGATTGCGATATTACGAATTTACGTAGTATATATATATGAATAATAATATATGAATATGTATGTGTTAACATTGTTAATGTGTCGTGGTTATGCGAAAATTTCTTCTGAATAATTATTAAAACGACTTATTACTGAATATTGTATTTTATTTTGACGTTTCGCTCATGTATGCATGTAGCTTTCTCAAAAATTTGAAGATGAATATCTGTAAAGAACAAGTTAAATGTTAAGCATTGTTCAAAGTTTTATTGCATAATGTTGTAAGTAACAAGAAAAGATCAAGAATGGAATTATGTATAATTTGTAATTAATAGAATCTTACCTTAATTAAACTCTTATTTAAATGATAAAAATACCGGAAAAAAATCACATTTCTAATTCTATGTAAAATAAACTTGTGTGACTATCAAAACTTAACTCAACATAATATTCTGGTTATAAGTTTAAAAATAAAATGTCTACATTTAATCTATATTTAAGATTTGTTTAAATTCTTTTCATTGAACATGTGCGCCATTGTATACGTTTCAGATAGTTGTGTGTTTGATGGTAAAACGTAGTCGAGTGTTTTTTCATGAGCTTTCTCCTGTATGCAAATGACACGTGATTTTTATTTCCTATACTTCAGAATTTATGTTTAGCAGACTTAATATGAAAATTTTTGGATTCAATTTTCGACCAATCAAAATTAATCCTTTTATGTCACATGTATCAGGATATCCAATCAACATTTCATTATACTGATAACTACCCCGGAATGTTATCACTAGCGATAACACCCCGGCTGTCACCTGACTTAATGTCATATCACTGCTTATGTAAAACTTGACAGTTTCCTACGGCCTACGGCGTCGGGATGTTACCAAGCAACGTGCTCTCGGAAACTAATAAAATTATTTCGTGATTATCACTGTCCTAGGGATATTACTACTGAAAATCACGATAACTCGCTTTTTGCTGTTGTAACATACTAAATACTATAAACGACTTGTATGTCAAGCTGTCGTAGACTCGGTACCGTTTGAAAGATTGAGATATTCTATTTTATTTAAATGTCATTGAAAGCTAGTAAACGCTAGTGGTGAAGAATATATCTGTACTTTAGTCTTTCCTCATTGATGACCTGCTCAGACGACTGCCAGAAGACGTCCTTAAAAGCCTATACAGACTATACAAACCTGATCATCGCGGTAAAGGCGAACTGGAATGGAAACAAGATAATAGTTGCGCTCTTTACCAATTTGAGAAAGTACTCTGGACACAGTATTTCTAAACATAGAAGTACTAGTATATACCACTACATTTAAATATTTTGGAGACATCCTTGACCAAAGCCTGAACTAGAAGAACCACTTGCAGTTCTAGAAAATGTCGTAGCGGCATTCCGGACATACGAGAGGTTGTCTGCGAAAATCTCAGACAGGATTTAAAACTGATATATTGTTTATATCACATAGTAATATACACCCATAATCTCCTATGCTACTCCAGTATGATGTCAAAAACATAAAACACGTAAGCCAAGTTGCAGTAATACAGGTGCTAATCAAAAACAACTGCAGGTCTTAGACAACGCCAGTTAAAACTCAACAATACTTAAATACATAACCAATTTAAACAGTTTAGGAATTTTAAAACAATGTTGCGCAGCTTATCAGAAATTACACCATATGCTTAATATGGCAGAGTACTTCAATGCTAACAATAATACTAAAGGAGATTAATTGATAAACAGTCCACATGCATTTCATTAGAGCATATCCTCTCTTTGGCATTTCCAAAAGCCAACTAAAAAACAAGTCTAGCAGTGAGGGGTAATGGAAAGAGATTCGCTCTGGAAAGGAAAAAACCAGGTCAAACCCAACCGAAGAAATTTATAAACTTTCCACCAAATAGCAACAACAATAATATAAAGCTAGAGTTAAGGATGCTTATCTTTAACTCGTTATTTCCTTTTTTCATTGCAAATAAATTGACAAAATAGATCAAGACGATTTCGCAATTTTAGTACCGATACTACTGAACATATACATACTTACAATGCGAGCAATCTGAAGTGGCGTGTGGTGATAGCATAAAAATCCCTGGTTCGCTTGATTTTTACGATTTACAGCTACGCTGACTAAATACTTTCTGTCATTTGGTTGTTTTCGTTTGTTGTCATTTTATCGTTTATTGTATCTTGCATTTATTTGTGGTTTTCGAATTGTCTTTATAAAGACACTACTCATAATTGTGTTACTCATTTTTTGGTGAGCATTAACTACGTGATCTTTAATTGTAGTTAGGATTCCCTATTTAAATCAGTGTTAAAGCTGGTAAATTTGTTTATTGAAGGTAACTGCGATGCCATTTACTACACAGCAGGATACATTCTTGCTTATGGCACATTTCCGAAGTGGTGTGCAAGCTCTAGACGGACAATGGACGTACTCGATGCAATCTTGCATTAACCAATTCACTGCCGAATATCCAGATGAACATGTTGCATATGACACATTTGTGTAACATGTGATTAGATTAGCAAAGAGATTCATGAAAACAGGCAGTATATTGAAACGAAAGCGTGAATCTCGACCAACAGTTTTAACTGAAGATACTGTACCAAATAAGTCCATACAAAAATTGTCTGCACAAGCGGGTTAATAATAAATTATTTAACATTGTAGGTGACTTATATAAAATGTTTTTTCAGAGGTATCATATGGAAGTGTTTGTACTAGGCTGAGAAAACGTTTGCACATGTAGCCATACAAGATATCTGTACTGCAGCAATTATATCCCCACGATATTGAACAGAGAACGGAATACTGTCAATGGTTTAATAACGTAATAAATAATGCTGATATATTAGATTTAACATTTTTCTCTGACGAAGCTTCGTTTTATCTGTCCGGATATGTTAACAGCCAAAATTATCGTACTTGGTGAGTTTCGAGAAACTACGTTACATCCCATAAAACTAGGAGTCTGGATTGCTGTGTCACGAAGACGTATTATTGGACCGATTTTCTTCCACGATACCATCAATGCAGTCAGAGATAGAGAACTGCTATTGCAGCCTTTCATAAATCAATTAGATGACAAGGAAATACATTATGGTTATTTCCAACAAGACGTTGCTACACCTCATACAGCATATGCTATTTTAGAGAGTTTTTTGATGACAGACTTATCAGTAGAGGACGATGGCCGGCTCATTCTCCAGATTTAACCCCGTTAGACTTTTTCTTGTTTGGGTATTTAAAAAATAAAGTGTTTTCTAATAGGATACATGACTTGAACGAATTAGAAACTGCTATAATACAGGACGTGAGTATTATTCGCGGCGAAACTTTGGAAAATGTGTTTAATAATATGAAATGACGTATAAATTTATGTTTACAAAGTGCATGTGGTCATTTTGAACATATTCTTTAAGATTTTTAAATATAGTACGTTAAATTTGATTGAGTGGTTTATAGTGCTACGGTTTAAATCGATTAATACCCCCAACCAGACCGTAGTGGATTTGGCGCGCTCAAATGACCGTCTACCTGACTGGATCAGGTGAGATTCCGCAAAACTACTCACCCTTCTGAACTTATGGGAGGGCCTTCTGCTGCCGCTATGCTCAATGCCGGAGACGGGAGTGGGTCGATGGTACTAGGTACTCTCGACGGTCGAATTACCAGGCGCCACCCCGCTAGAATTCTAGCAGAAGCCTCGAGCGAAACTTGTCGCGGGGTTACAAGTTTTTAAGTACAAGCGACGTACGGGGTAGGAGGAGTGCCGGGAGGGGGGAAGATATACAAGAATTAACCTCTGGATATCTCAACGACAACAAATTTATTGTCAATAAAAAAAAGAAACATATTGAGTAAAATGGTTGACCACAAGTAAGCGTGTACCAGCAACCTGGATATCTGACCCAAATTAAAACTGCAGTGCAGGTGTAATAACAAAATTAATTAAATAAGAACCAAAGGTTCCGTTGAAAACATGGTTGAAGCATTACCAAAAGAAAAGTAAGTTTAAAATTTGAGCAACAATAGTAATTAAGTTTCAATATTAACCAAAAAAAAAGGGGACAAAGTGTCTTAAACGTACAGTGAGTGACTAAGACTAATGTAGGTCTACAAAATTGATGCATTCGTAAATTAAGGTAAACAGAAAATAAATTGCTCGACAAACTGACGTTAAACTTCAATAGTTAAACCGAAATACCAAAAGACTTAAATCTATAGTGTATATCTTAACCTCAATTAAGGTGTACAAGCTCGATTTATTCGAGGTCGCTATCTGCGAAGACTCAGCCGAAGTTAAAGGCATATAAATTTTACACACCCTGTATATCAACTAGATAACTATGTTATGTGACAGTTTACTAAATCTTAGCTTCGAAACGTTTCTATGCCTTACAAAAGATCAGACAATAGATTTAAAATACCAATAACACAGGGTAAAACTAAGCGAGCCACCCTTACGACCCGAATACATCACTTAAAACTCTTGAAGAGAGGTTACATAATTTTTAAAATTTACTACCTAAGTTTTCGTTAAATGAATGTCACATGCGATTAAGACTTAATCATAAATTCATAAAATGTACCCGAATACATCATTTGAAACCTCTTGAAGAGATGATACATTAATTTAAAAAAAAAACTATTAAAGTTTACGTTAAATGTAAGTAAGTACATGCAATTGAAATCTAATTATAATTCATATATGTGTGCTTCAAACCTTGTGCAGAACCTGTACGCCAGGTGTTGTGTTAACCAGACATTCACTGAATACCTGCGTAGCTATGGTCGAAGATGTTTGATGCCACCAAGGGGGATCGGTGGTTCAGCCAACTGGCCGGGGTCCGGTCATTAAATGCGAAATGGCGTTATCGCCCTCCACCTCGTGTTCATCCACGGGTATGGGATACAGAATCCAAACAAAAAAGAACGGAAGTTCACCTCCAGATTGAGGATCCAAAACTAGCAGCTAATAGGGGGAAAAAATACGGAATGCCTAAGTTATACGCCTAACAAATGATACAAAATAAATCAAAGAAAATGTCCTACCTGTATGAGACCCCTAATCCGGAAACATCCAATTTAATCGGCATCAAAACCACAAAATAACCGTGCGATTCACCAGAAAACTAATATCCCTCACAAGAGGACTTAAAATATTCAGAAAAATTCCATAAATCACCAAAAATACCAAAAATATCTTAGCACGTATTTAAAGGTGAGATTCCGGCGGTCTTCAATACAGCTGCGGTTCTTCCGACGGGTCGAGATCAAAAGCCAGGAGACAAGATGGCTATCGGAGATGTCCCCGAGAATAAGACGCGCAGTCGCTAATAAGCGAACCGATACCCGTTGACCAACAGAGCTAGGCGTATAACGGGACAAATATTAGGCGCTAAAATATCTATTAAAAAGAGAAAATAAAACGTAACAATAGAACTAACTATTTGCAGGAAACATTTACTGTTTTATTTTCTATTGTATAATTATGCAATTTAATAAGCTACAAAGTGAATATATGCTACAATACTTGTAATTTTCTTCCATGATATGGTTGTGATTCAATGTCACCTAAATCTGTATAATCAAAAATATTAAATAGTGTTAGAGATATAAGCACTGATTTATTTGTCACGTTATGACTGTATGAAATCTCCGTTAGTTTGCTTCTGCATATTTTTATTTGTAGATTACCGAAATAATATACATAACCTATAGAGAATCTGTCATAATTTATTTATGTACAAGTTAAATCGCGGTATCATTGCCGTCAATTACTCAGTGTTCCCAACTGAAAATTTTTGATGACTCACCCTTCACTTGATCTTGTTCACTCTGTACTTTGTAACTGCGAAGACTAGTCCCATTTCTGCATCTATGGAAGACGCTTGTAACGGTAGAAAAGAGCAAAGTCATGGCAGCTGAGTCAATCATAGCATTCGTGAAGAATATCGCACTGGAAAGGAACCAATGGAATTAAGTAATCACGATAGATCAAGAAGTCGCAATGAAGTAGTATGGTATAATACTATACTATACGATGCAATCTAGGAATTGGCCTAATATTGTAAAATATGTTTCAGTAATAAGAAACATATTACTTCATTTTTCTAAAATTCATAATTCAGAATCATTGCCATTGTTATTAACTTCTTTTTATGCGATTATATTCAAACATGAATAACATTACCTACATGAACAAATATGAATAACAGAATTATTCTGTAATCACGACGGTTATTCCCACAGTTAGTGTCTATTCATTTTAGTAAATTTTCAAACAAATCACAACAGTAGAGTATAAAACATCTGGGAAATATCTCTGGTCGTGTAATATTCGTACTGTGTTGGAGGTATACACAACATAATTTATGAATTTACTCTCTTTTTCACAGCTAAGTGTTCTTGAAGTGCAGCAACGCGTCAGTCTTTCTCCATTTTCCATATATCAACCTTGCTTGCCTGCGATGTAAATATATTTTGAGGAAGCGTGCCTCCTATTTATAATTTTCAAAAATTTCTCCCACCTAAAGGAGTTCCGCTTTGCTTCGGTTTGATAAATCGTTCCACTACCCCTTTCCCCCTCTAATAAAATAAATAGTTTCGTCCTGGAATGGGTTGTCGGGAGCGTACTTTAACTTAAATTCTACATAAAAAGCGGAACACATAAGTGTGGGGAACTTAGCAGCTAAACACATTTCATCTGTCCGAGAAACCATGCAGACTATCCTTAGGGAAATTTATATTCACAGCTTCAGCTGTTGGCAAATGTTCACTCGTTACGCTCTAAGCGTTTAAATAAATGACTGCTGTCAATGCAGGTTGCTCCGCAAATATTTAATTCTTATTTTTTGTATATTTTAAGCTTTTGTTTGAATACTCTTATACAGATCGTAACCTAACCATTAAAATAGAAATATCCATAATACAAAAAATTATAATATGTCACTCAAAACATGATGATACACGAAATTGTTGTTATTTACTATCATACAATAATAAAGATAGTGCAGTCAATGGCACATAAGTATTTAAAACTCAATTATTTATCATTACATTTTAATAACAAATTCTTAAGTTAGTTCCCAATGAAATGTAAATTCTGATAAAGTGACTTACGATTGTAGAAGTATCACGTAAGAAAACATTTCTTTGTTTGCCCTACCGATCAGATTGAGATCTATGATATTACAAATAAATATCCAAAAAATCATCAGGTGTAATCTACGATATACCTTATTGGTACTGTATAACAGACTACGGTTGTTTTTCTATTTAAGAATTGTACAAGGAACGGATATTTTTCTGTTGAATTAAAACACCTTAAAATAATTTCTGTTTTAAGAAAGGTAAAGTACATAAATGATGTAAATAACGGCGGACCAATTTTGCTTCTGTCTGCATTTAGCAAACTAGTTGAGCACATTTTATTTATTTGAGCACTAGATTACGTGTATCGCGGCATACACAGGAAACAACTGGTTGCTAGCATACATTTTGATTCGTCCAAAGCAGTTGCTGCTGTAAATCATGACTTATTATTGATGAAATTATCCAATTGTCTCGGGTTTCTCACTACAACTTTTTAGATTTTTACTATCTATTAGAACACAGTCCACCGGTATTCTTAGAGAAAAGGATGGTGTGCCATTCAACTCCCATTTGCAAAGAGCTGATGTGTATCGTAGTGTACCTCTCTGTTCTTTATTTGGTTCTTCGTTGTTTCGTGTATACGTGAATGATTTGAGTGTTGGCATTAGTTCATGTAACTTTCGATATTCCACATTACCATTGAAGTTGCAGACCTAATGGTTGGTTCCTAATCATAATTATTGGGACCTATCTAAAAAGTTATGTTCGGCAAACTATGACATTTTGAACTTTAAGAATTGTGTT
Organism: Popillia japonica; assembly: GCA_004785975.1. Taxonomy (NCBI): domain Eukaryota; kingdom Metazoa; phylum Arthropoda; class Insecta; order Coleoptera; family Scarabaeidae; genus Popillia; species Popillia japonica. Next base: position 21,349 of record SMLS01072142.1, read on the forward strand.
AGATTGTGTACACTCAAACAGTTCTACCATGCTGTCCATTCGCACTTGAAATGTGGTAGCATACTTTGGAGATCTTCGAATGACTTTGAAAGTGTTTGTTTTTCAGAAAGGAATTATTGGTTTGTGGCCGTCATTCTCATGATGGTCGCTTCTCATGAACTTGAAAATACCGTCTTTGCCATGTCTGTGCATTTATGAATTTGTGGTCTTACTCAAGAAAAACCAAAACTATTTGATTAAAAACCAGGATATATGCGCTACTATGACTACCAGAAATTGTTCAGGCTATTCAGTATCTACTCATAAATCGACAATATTTAAATCATTAAGGGGGCGTTTAATAGACATATAAAACATTAACGAACTTTTGTCATTTCAATTGATTTCTTGCTGAATTTTTGTCGGAGCATCCCTTCTATAACTTTAAAGATTTTGTATCTACCTAAATAGCTAAGTTTTTAATGTGTTTTATTTAGTGGGGTAGGTTTAAGTAATTTTGTAACTTGGAAATTTGTTGTTCTGCTAATTATTGTATTATTTTGTGTATTTGCAATTGTTATAAAATTGTGAATGAAACTAATATACTCATTTATCACTTAATCTCCGCACTATTTAACTACTTATACTTGAATTGGTAAATATTTCTTTGATCAACATGAGAATTTTTCTGTTGAATATAAAACACGTATACAGGTACCGGCAGGCTCCTATTGTCATCCGACATTGCACGAACAAGCACGGCAAGTAATTGGGAGATAGGCGCGTACGATGTGCAGGTGTTCCTTTCAACCACTTCATCATCATATGCATCTTGGACGGATATTTAACGTTTGCAAGTATGATAAATAATATTTTATAGTTAGTTACAGTTAGTTATAGTGAATAGATACTGCAGACTGCACACAGTATATCGCGACAATCACCCAGTAACTTCACGAGCTCGTGCAATATCCTAATTCGGGTGACCATAGAAGCCTGCCGGAACCGGTATATGTACATAATTTCTATATGTATTATTATCAAGTAAGCATTGTATCACGTTGTTTAATTTATTTTTCTAACATAAGCTTGAAACGCTTTTCCGTAAATCTATTTAAAAACAAGGATGTATTATTTATGGGTATGTATTTGTATTGTGAACATTTATTCTAATGTGTCTATTAATTGGGACAAATTAAGTAGTATATGTATGTTCCCGCCAGTTTTGATCTTAAATTTAAAAGTACTTTTTTTGTTGCCTCGGTTTTTTTTCTATAGTAAATTCAAATACAACGCTTCCTTGAAAGAGATCCTGCACACATTTTCAAGATTTACACACATCCGCCTCCCTACTAGACTTACTATTCGAGCTTTGAGAACTTACCTCCTCTCTATTCCTTTAAATTTCTAAAGAATCGAGGGCAGATTTCTTTACAGAAACCACATAGCATACTACGACTAGCCATCCTTCGCATTTATTCGCTTTAGTGTGGGTCTATGTGTGTGTTATTTTGTTAGTCCCTATCTTTTTTATTTTCCTTCATTTTTAACAACTTTAGTTTCCTTTTCCACCAACATACACTTCTAAGTTTCTTAGTTTCAATAGAAGAATCAAAGAAACGTAAGCATGTTGACAATAAATATTACTAATTGTAACATACTATTCTTTTAAAAACTGCATTTACTTCAGCAAAATTATACGATGTGATATGTAATTAAATGTAATTAAACGTCATTAAGCACATAATTTTTACTTCAGCAATGTGTACCGTTTTTTTTATCCCTGAGTATATAGCATTAACATGCCCTGCATTCAATTTTAAAATAGAGAAGTCAATGTATTGTAGACAATTGTCTTTGCACTCTTTGAAAAATAAACATTCATGTATATCAAGATTTTATTTATTTTATTAATTTCGAGCAGCAAAATAGAGCAGAAGAATACAATAGGATCAAATCGACCTATCTAGCGATTTGGAAACATTTCTTTAAGGAATTCCGTGATGGCAGCAGTACAATGTGTTGAGGTCCCATTCGAGCCACATTTGTTCAATATTTAAAGATCGTATTTCCGAAATAATACGTGTACAAAGGAGTTCCAGAAACTTACCTGTGTTAAGCGTGCCATCGATAAAGAAGGGACTGCTAAGGGTGTTGCCTATTATTCCGGTAAACATTAACACTCTTCTTATAATGGGTGTGGGCCAGATTATGCGCGTAGTAGTTGAATTGTGACCAGTACTCATGGAATACGAAAGGAATAGGATAAGAAGAATTGAAATTAGAGAAATACTAACAAACCGATAGTTTTGGGCATTTACGGTGCCATTCAAGAAAAATGGCGCTTCGTCTTTAAAAACTATTTTTTCTAAAATGTATCCATTTTCATTTAATAGGTTAACATAGTTTCATTTATCCAACCCTGCAAATCTTTTTGACACAACTTCAAAATTAGCATTTCCCACCTCATTTTCGTTAGTTGGTTCCAGATCCATATTACGACTGATATTAACTTCAGGAAAGTGATTACTAGTAGAAGAATTTACAACATTCACTGAATTGAAAAATTATTGAAAAGTTTAGCTAATTCAAGAGGATTATCTACTGACTTTTTGTTGTTCAAAATTGGAAATTCTGTATTGCTTTGTTTAATAATCTCCTACGATATCTTCGATGATTGATAGTTTTCTAAAAGAATTGGCCTTTTATATATACAGGGCAATCCAAATTAAGTGTTCACAATTGGTAACTTTGTTATTATTAAAGATGCAAGATTGTTTAAATTAGAGAACTTGTAGTACTTTTAACGCTCTTTTAGACGGAAGAATAAAAAAAACAAATGAGCAGCGCCGAGTTTCGAGTTTTGCCGAAAAATATGTTTTTTTCAAATGGAAATCCCTGTATATTATTACTTAACTGTTTTTGTTTATTCATTATAACTCAAGTATTCTTAATCCCAGTAAAAAATTTCTTATAAGATTTTTTGTTTAAAAATTGAAGTTCTAGCAGAAAATGATACACAGGAGTTTCCATTTGAAAAAAACATATTTTTCGGCCAAACTCGAAAACGCGCTGCTCATTTGTTTTTTTATTCTTCCGTCTAAAAGAGCGTTAAAAGGACTACAAGTTTGCCAATTTAAACAATCTTGCATCTTTAATAATAACAAAGTTACCAATGGTGAACACTTAATTTGGATTGTCCTGTATACATATATTGCTCATAAAGTTTAAATGTATCATTAACACATACATACATACCACAGTAATGTACAACGCTTGTTCACCTTGCATCTTAACTTAGAAATGCATATATTAACATAATGTAAGAATGTACTATTAACATTGATAAACATTTTCTTAGACTCTATAGCATCGTGCATGTCACATGATATATTTTTCAAACTAAAAGACCTTCTCTCACTGTACTCTTCCTTTTTGCCCGCTAGAATTGCCGACAGTAGCAGCTACAAGTGGTCAAATATACCAGTATCTGCCACCGTTTAATTGACCTTGTCACTTCCCAACAATGAGAACATCTCTCTGCGTTCTGCAATCTTCAAGAAAATGAATGGTGTCTCCCCCAATGATAAGTAGGTGCATTATTGTCCACGTATACATATAACACTTTAGAGAGCAAGGAAGCTATCATTAAATACACAAACATCACTCCCAGGAGATCTACATATACCTACAGCGACGAAACCATAAAACTATATCCATCAATTTTAAACTTTACTAGAGTATATTCACGGTCTTTTTCTTTGCAAGCAATATCAATAATAATCGGTGAAACTTTTTCCGTGCGTAGATAGCAACACCACCTCCCCCATACGTACTTCTACAATAGCTATTTACCCCCCGCTTCCACACGATACACTAATGGAATGTTCGCAGATCGCTAGATAGGTCGATTTGGCCCTATCGCTTGGACATCACGCTTGCCTAACTTGACGCCAAATGACTTTTCTTTGAGGTTACCGCTAGTCTAAAATTTATACATAGGTAATAATACACAGATAGAAAATATTTAGGAACTAAGACATATTCACTGCATGTAATGCATTCCCAAGTTCTTAAGAAATCCTCAACAGACTTTTTATTATCGTTTAGCCTATTGTTTAGAACGTGAAGGTGAACAATTTCTTTGAAATGGTTCCATTTACCCACTAGTTTTGTTTGAGTCTTGTATATAATTTGAAAATTAGCACCCCACAGGTAAAGCGCATCGAGTCAGTTTTTTCTTAAATCTGTATTTCTGTACTAAATGATTTAATATCTGGTGATTAGAACGGACATTAAATGGGTTCAATAATTAAAAAATTGTAACCTAATAGAATTTCAGCTCTAATGTACTGAAATAAATAATAACCTAAAAATGTTATTGGATGTATCATTTGAGTGTGGTCGGTTGAAAAACGATGAATTTGGCATTCACAACCACAGTAGTATTTTCCTGCTTGATTTTTAACGAAATTAAATGTATTCTTCTTCTATAGTGTTCACTGGAACAATTATAATAATAAAGTGATAATCTAGTTAATTTATTCAAATAAAAACTTTACATACTTGAATGTTTATTTTGCCAAAGAGTGTGTTGACTTGCATTATACAGTTGTCAACAATGCATTAATTTATCCATTTTAAAGCATAGGGCACGTTAACGTTATATGTTCAGAGATAAAAAAACTTACGGTAGGTATGTTGACTCAATAAACAACAGTTACATACATATATGCACTGAATATGCATGAATGAATCTTTCATTTTATATCTAATCGTGTTACCTTACGCTTGTATTTTATACGCAAGTATGTATGTATATACGATTGTTTACCAGCACATCCTCTTTAAGTTAAGTAGAGTAAGTTCAATGCGCCAGACTAATTAATACTTTGGTTTAGAGAGACAAAGATCATCAACTATACATCATTACAAAATGTTATTACCCCACAAACCAAGCAAGAAACACCAACCAGTCCGAATAGTTTAGATGTAAATAAAACCGCTAGATACACATTCCTGTGGCCTATGTACATTGGACTTGGTAATATAGAACAGGCACAACTTATGTCAATTTAGGAGGATATAGCCAGACTTAGTATAAATATGAAATTTGTGACACTTTTACGCTCTTTGCAGGCGGCCAGATGGCATATGCCTACGGTAGCACAAACTAATTACTAATCAATTAAACTAGTCATCATAACCACCGCTTTCAATATCGACCAGCTCAAAAACCCTTTTCTTACACTTACGTGCAAAAAATTCTACGAGCCGAGATGACGTTTACAATTAAGTACGTACTTAAAACGCAAATCGAAATCAACAGAACTACCTAAATCTTAAGATTTATCTGCCATTTACTTGGAGTTCGAGAATTTAAGTTAGAAAATGTAAGGGACTGATTTGTTAACATAGAATTACTAAGAAAGGAAGACTGTAACAGGTAAATAGCACTGTTAATAATAATGTTTATTTGCAAATATTAAACAAATACTTCTGTAGATATACATTATATACGTATAAATAAAAAACGGAAGGGAAACTTCACTTTAGCTGCAAAATTTTGCTTAACTTCGACCTACTTTCGATTTTATAGTAAAATACCATGCCTTCAAATACTTTCCTGATTAGAGTAGGCTGTTTTTTAAGTATTTCTTTAAGTAAGATTGGTGACACTGCAATACTTTTAAATTTTAAATAGCTTCCTTCAAATTGTGACAGTTGTTAATAACATATTTAAATTAGAAAAGTTTACACTTGATTGTATTATTTTATTATTAATATGTTAGAATTACAACACAAAAAGTTTATAATCGAAAGTTACTTTAGAACTGGTCGAAAATTAGATAATGGAGAATGGGTTTATTCCATTAATCAGTGCTTGCAGGCTTTCCGACAACAGTTTCCTAATCTGCCAATTACTTATGCACAGCTGCTAAGTCATGTTCATGCTTGTATTGATAAATTTCGTCAAACAGGGGCAATAACTCGTAAACCTGGCGGTGGAGCACCTAAAAAACGAACCGCAGATTGCATAGAGGATATTCAACGTCGCATGGACAACTCACCTAAAAAATCAATAGCAAAGCTTTCGCAAGAAGTGCAGTTATCAGTAGGAACATGCCATACCGTTTTAAAAAAGGACTTAAAATTGTTTCCGTATAAAATTCAGGCAGTTTTTGAACTCACACAGGTAGATTTTGGTACGAGAACACAGTACTGTCAATGGTTTTAGATAATATAAATAATGACAACCATGACAACATTCTTGACAAATGCTTTTTTTTCCGATGAGGCTTGGTTCCATCTTTCTGGCTATTTAAATAAGCAAAATATGAGAATGTGGTCAGCAGAAAATCAATGCAAATAATGCACCGGCACACAAGTCTCGATACACAATAGCTTTTTTGCAACAATTTTTTGATGAAGAATTATGAATTTTCCCCCAAGATCTCCGGATCTAACAATTTTGGATTATTTTATTTTTCCATATTTAAAGAATACCATTTTCAAAACCAGACATCACACAATTGCAGAGCTTTGCAATGCTATTAGGGATTCCTGCGCTGACATAACCCCACAACTTCTGGTAAATGGGTTTGAGAACATGAAGCGTAGAGTTCGACTTTGTCTTCAACATAATGGACAACACTTTCAGCATTACCTTTAGTAATATTAACTTTTAAATTTAATTAATATATAAAATATTTTTTCTAAAGTTCAATTTTTAATTTTTGTACATATTTTGGTGACATACAAACTGTCAAAGTGATTAAAATTTAAAAGTATTGCAGCGTCGCCAATCTTATTAAAACAAATACTTAAAAACAGCCTACTCTAATCAGGAAAGTATTTGAAGGCATGGTATACTAGCAAATTTTCGGAACTATAATGGGGGCTCCATTCTCTTTACTAATAGCAAATTTAGTGATACAGGATCTGGAACAAGTTTCTGTAACCAAACTGAACTGTCATGATGGATTATAGGAACGGTATGTAGATGATTGAATATGCAGATATATGTATATATAACAAATTAGCACATACCGGTCGTTTTGAGTCATAGGATATTTAAAGCGGGGAGGAGGTGAAGGGAGCTACGTCCCCACCAATATTGTAGAGTACACCGTTCATAAACTCATACGCGTCCCCACTTCTTAGCGAATTTTCATACGCCTTACCTCTTCGCGGCTTTATTTATCATATTTCTCAAAACGACCGGTATACTAATTTGTTTAGAGCATGATACAAAGCTTTCAACAAATTAGTTAACATTAAAGTTAGGTAGCTTTGGATCTGCATTATTTCAGATTCAAGGTATTTTTCACTTCCGCGAAAATTGCTATCGATTATAATTGCTTTTAACTGAAAGCTAACATTACAACGTTGTATAAAGAGTTTGATGTATTTTCCATGTTATATCTCGGCAGCTATACTATCCGAGTTTTCCTAACACTCGGCGCATATCAAGTCCACATTTTAACGAAGATAATTATGAATGCTTTAATGACTTCCTGAGACTGAAAACGTCGAACTGTCGACATCAAGCACCGGTTATAGCTCACTTCCGATTATTTTACCTCAGAGTGCACATTCACGATAAAGTACAAAGTTGTTTGCTTTAACCATTGATATGGGTTTATACATTCATGTTACGTTATTACATTTTTAAACATCTAGTAAGTTATACCTAAAATACGAAAAAAATACAATAGCAACGAGGCTTTTAGATTATCGCTTGCTGATAATTAAGCACAATCATTTAGCGAAAATTACTATATACCTAATATCTGAAAGATCCTCAACCAAATGAGAATAGAAATTGCACCAATGAAGGTCAATAAAGTAATGTGGAGGCAAACGGTACTCTTAGTGACTTATGACTTGCCAACCAAAATGTTGTACATGTCGACCGGTTCTGGGCTAAACAAAAGCTATAGATTCGGATATAAAAAAGTAAAGTAAACGAAGTATGTAAGTACTACGTCTACGACGTACGGCACCTAATAACTGATTTTCACTAATTCGTTAAAATTTGTTCTCATCATCTACAGCCTGGAGTAGATGCAAGAGAATTAATTGCAGCAGAATCAATTCCCATAGAATCAAAATATCGATTGCATTACAATTGTACAATGAAATGTGGTTCTTATGTCTTAGAGGACTCTGTGTATTATACCTGCGTATATCTATGTACAACAGACACAGACGAATTTCTTCTGCTCTTCTTCTGGCTCACACGTACATAAGAAAAAATTTCATAAAATGGACGTCTGTTTTCTCGACAAAATGTATTTTTAAATTTCCTCGTCGCATGATCTTTATTATTTTATGTCAGTTACGCGAATAAATTCTGTCGTTTTGTTAAGAAGAAACAGGAAGTGTAAATAATGCGAGTCAAGGAACAAAAGAGGCGAGCCGTGTGAATATAAAGCTCGCTCGCTTGATAAATCGATAGTGCTTGAGAAACACATCCTTTCTTTTGCAGAAAAGGTTTCCGCTATTTTGAGTTAAGTCAGAATATAATACGTGTACTATTCAACATACCTCACCTTTACGAAAATCTCGTAATTGTCGATAAGTATGTCATATGTTTCATCGATACCTATCGACTCAAGTACAATAAAAAAGAAACAGTGCCATGTAATTAAAGCCTTAACTGCATACATTTATTTTACACTTTGCAATAATTTTTTAATACTAAATATTGAATACAATACCGTATGAATACAATACCGTATATAATTTCTCCTTCGAACATGTATGTATCTGGGAGGTTAGCGCGGCTACGGATAATTACCTAAACTTAATAAATCAAAAATAACAAATAATGCTGAAAGAACGAAAGAAAATTAGTAAATATTAGTGATTCATTATAAAACATACACACCGTGACCAAATTTCCACGTTCTGCTGACACGATTGCCCCCACTTGCTTAATATTCCTTGTCGCAAAAATTTTCTTGGGTTTTAACACAGTTGTGACTACGGTCTCATACAAGTTTCATATGCGGGAGGAAGTTAGCTTGTGTTTCAACATTACCTCGCCCAGCTTGTCAAAAAATTGTCACACGCTATGTCTATTAAACGAAGTCGCGCGACCCGCGCTCGTGGCATCAGGTGTTCTAACAGAAAGAGATGGGTTCCTTTTCGTAAAGTTGGTGAACCAATCTTTGCCTACCATTCCATTTTTATGCCACAAAGCTGGAATCCCTCTGAGCATCAAATCTTACAGCACATTCATATGCAAGTTTTGTGGCCCGTTCGAGCAAGAGACCGAAGTAAATAGAGACACGTGTTAAAATGTATGACTCAAGTATTCCCTCTTGTTCAGCATTGAATACTAGCCTTGGTCTATATCCAACTGTAGAAGTTTGTCCTTTTCCTTCATAAACCGTTGCAATGTCGTATGGCATATTTCTAATTCATGAGCCACAGTTTGCAATTTACGACCGTCATTGATCGCGTCAGCAGCGTCTTGAAAAAGCTCCTTCAAAGTGACCCCTTTTCAGTCTTGCATTTATAAGTCATCCTATCAAACAACAAAGTAGGTTAGATTAATGGATCGCTTAGGGCTAGTTGTGCCGCGGCATAACCAGTCCGCGATAAAAGGCACTTTAAGCCCAGCCATAGGGACACTTGCTTTCTCTCAAATAAAAAAATATGTATTTAACAAAACCCGGATTTCACTTCGACAGGTGTAAACAACATACCATTATTTCAGTGAAATACCAATATTAATAGCTTAAATAACGAAGACAATTGACTAAAAAGTATACATATGATAATATAAAATGGAGTAGCATATGATAATATTTACTCACCTATCGATAGAGTGCCAGACTTCTACTCATCTTTCACTACTACTAGCTCCGTATCGCAGAGTCAACTAAAATAGCTGGCGCCGATGCGCGAATGGTAGACGTTTTGCGACGCAGTAAAACAATGCCGCTATCTTTTTTTGTCTTTGGGATATGCGCATCGGCACTACTTACCCCGGGCACTTTTAACCCCGCGCTCCCCTAATACATTTTCGAGATCTGCTTATTCAGTTCTGCCTCGCTTTTTGCAACCTTTACGGTGTTATTTGGCCACATACCTTACCGATACGATTTTTAAGATCGTCAAGATCTTCTAGAGAAGGTACATTAACTTATTGTTTATTTCGTGGATATACTCTAAAATACGTCAATATTAAAATATCTTCATCATTTGCGGCATGTCCATTTCTCGCTCTTCCTACATGATCATCAACCAGCCGTATCTTCACAAATTACTTTCAAGTATTGTAAAAGTACGAGGCTGTGAATGCTTTCTTTCTGGATACATCGCACAATTTTCTTTATTATTCTCGTTACATCTGATGTACACTCTAGGCATGCTTAAGAAACTGATTTTTAAGTTCATTTATATAGGCTTACTGTATTATATTTATTGCTATTAACAAATTATTTTCCATTAATACGTGTGCAAAATGTATAATCTTTATCTTTATGACAGCTATACGATCGATACTACCCATGAGATATGCAGCTGGACATGTTACATGTTCGTTTGTTTCTTTGTGCTATTGGTAACAATTAATATTTGTACCTACATCAAATCATACTGTTATCGTTCTTTCCCGATAAATGCATATTTTCTTAATCAAGACCACCATATCTCTTTTTCGTTCCCTACATGATGTATGTGCTTGTTTATATGTTAGCGGTAAAATTTTTCTCACAACACTATTCCATAAAATTCTGTATTGAACTGCAATCTCCTATCTGAGATACTTATTTTTATAGCTAACCTGATGTACATACAATCTTTTGTAAAAATAATGTCTTCTCCGAAACAAAAAACCCTTCATCAACCACCTTCTCTATAACCCATCACGATTTTTAGTTAGCAAATACTGACCTTGTAGTGGCACTCTAAACTAAAATTCGATCAAACTTCGTTTGTTGGTTTTATATTAGCAATTATTTTTCCAGTGCAGGGAAAGACGTTACTTTTACAACAGACTGTACATATTCATGCATTTTCTAATTACATAGATGTCAAATTTATTGTAATAACAGCAGTGGCTATTAATAAAATAATCCATTTGAGACAACAATATATACAGGATGTACCACTTAGAACTACTAGATCAAATATGTATCTCGGGATAAAGATATTTTAACTTTGTGAGACCCTATTGGTAAAGAATGTGATTAACTTTAGTTTGCTATCACAATTGTGTTTTATTAGCTCAAAATAAAAATGGCGCTGCGACTAAAGAGCTGGAGTCTTCATTTGTTTTCATTTGAAAGACTATTAAAAACAATAAAAATTTTATTTGTATTAATTTTAAAAGTTTAACAGTTGCATAGGTATTTTTGTTTAAAGAGAGTAATAGTAATTTTAATGTTTGTCTTTATTTGTTATGGTTCATTGTTGGTTGATAATTCAGGTAATATTTTGTCATTAATGACACTTGCTTAATTATTAATTGTCGTAATAATTGGCTTCATTTCAACATTTACTTCATTTGCATTGAAATTCTCTTACACAAATGAAGGCAAACTAAATAGGATTTTAATTCATGGACAGTCTCGTAGAAATGCATCTGAAGCATTTCTGGAAACAGACCGTTTCCATGCCAAAAAACATTTATAAATCGGTGTGCAAATCTTGGAAATTACGGTAGCAAAAAAAAAGAAAAATGATTAGTACCAAAAAGAGTTAGAGATGACAAAATTACTATGGCAGAACCACAAACAATTAATAATAATCCACATACAACATTACGGCAACTGAAAGAACAGCAGGTCACTTGAAAGGTCAAGTTTACAACCAACTAAGCGTCTGGGCGACCTTTGTAATATTATATTATTATATATTATCATATATTCGTATGTATATGTTAAATTAAAAGAGATGCGTTCCATACATTATTTGCGGCAATATACCTTATCTAGGAATCAAGCGGACAAAAATTTTGAACACCTTTGTTAGTTATATTCGAACAGATTAAAGAATTATACCTAAATAATAAAAACAGAAATTGAAATGACTCTTGTGTTTTAAACACAAATCACTAGAAAATCGTTAAATTTATAATCAAATTTTCAATAATTCTATACCATCTCAAATAAAAAACAAATGAAGATTCTACCGATCATAAAATTGTTTCAACCGCAATGCTATATTTATTTTTACGTATAAAAACACACTTTTAATAGCAAACTGAAATCAATCAAAGTCTTTAGAAACTCCTTTTTATAAAATCGAAATAGCTTTTTCCGTTTCTAATATATCAACTATTGAACTAGATGAAAAATTAAATTAATACGTATTATCTTTTGATGAACAAGATTTTTAACTTCTAAACTCAGCTTTGTTCATTTATAAACGAGTACTCGTCATGTTATATTACAGAAACAGTTGCTTCACTAACTCAAACCATCTCTCCCCTCCCACCTCCCCGTATGTGTAATTATATGGCAATAACACGTAGGAAAGTGGAACGATACATAATTTAAGGTATTCATTCAATAACGAACGAAATAAAATAAAATATACATGCCTTGAACATAAAAAATAGATAATCATAAAAATATCACAGTGGAACTAAGCTAAATATGAAATACATAAATGCATGTATACTGACGATCTGAAAATATTCGATAGAGTAACGACATCCGCTAATTAAAAAGCGTAACAATAGAACTTTTATATATGTACGTTCTTTGCCTTCCAAATATAAATTCATGATGGATTATTATGCGTTAAGTTCGCATCGGCAAAGATACAGAATTGGAACTATCTGAAATGAAAATCATAAGCCTTGAGTAATTTTTTCGTGCTAAGCGTCTTCCTAATCTGTTTCAAACTATAGTCGTTGATGACATCATACCTTACATTCTCTAAAAAATAAAATATATATGTACATACTCCAATACACAGAAATTTAACTTTCCTTTTCTATTTCCGCCATGATTCAAAACGTTTTCGGATATCTTTTTGAAAACAGTTGAATCAGTAGCACGCATGACTACATAATTAATATAATACAAAAAGTTATTGAGGTAATATAAATGCAATTGCTGGAAAATTGCAATATGTAGATCATCGGATTAATTATGAGCATGTTAACTGGACATAACCTCATAGTGTCATCTAATATTGCTAGGAAAATAACTAAACATTGTAAAAACTCAGACTAACTACAGCCGAGAGAATGAGTACAAATTGAGCAACCCCTAACAAATAATTTTAGAATATCGTTAGCCTAGACTACAAAATCAATTTTTCAAATCTTCTGGAGAAGCTTACAGCGTGAGAAGAAGAACGTAAACTGAAAACTTTTCTACGAATCAACACACGAAAGACGTCAATGAACGAAAAAACATCTTGATTGTGAAAGTTATCATTTTTCGAATGCCAGCAATGAGTAGTGTGATCCATGTATTTGTCTAAATCTATTCTGAAAATTATTAGCACAAGTGCTTTTCGTCAATTACAATAAGAAATAACTCCATTTAACGAAGTTTATAGATGCTGTAATAGAAATTTGGCATTGATCACATTTAACTCTAAACATGGTGTACATATTATTAATAAATAATATATAAACAATTAATTTTCGAGATAGCTTGACACAACTACACGTACTACATGCATAAATACTCAGGGTGTAAAAAAATGAGACCAACAAATTTTGAAAGGAAGTAGATGACGTTGAAACAAACAGATTTTATTAATATTAATTTTCTCTACGACGTTTTATTTTAATACTAGACGATAAAATAAGTATGTGTAATAATTAAATTAAATTCCCAACTTCACTTAAATCAAAACAAAAAATATGTGTAACTTCAGAACGAAAAACAAACAATGTAGGACATTTGAAAAACAAGTGTTAGCACAAGTAGCAGACAATGCTTCCACTAGTAAACGTGCAATTGCAGTTTACATTGGGACTAATCACATGATTGTATGGAATATTCATGAACAATTATTACATCAATTTCATTGTCAACGTGTGTATGATTTGCACTTCGAAAACTAACCACAATGTTTAGACTTTGCTCGATGGTACATACAGCACTCTGAAACACATCGTGAAATTTGTTCCAAAATATTGTTCACTGACAAAACATGCTTCACAAGGAAAGGTATTTTTAACTCTCATGTTTGGAATGAGAAGAATCCCCAAATGTATTCAATCGTA
>SMLS01072145.1:0-26256 GCA_004785975.1 Popillia japonica
TTCCCTTAAAACACAACACAGAAGAGTATAAAAAAAGTACTGCAAATTAGTTTGAAACGCGAAAGAATATTTGACGTATTTCAAGATAGTATGTATAATGGGTTGCCTATATGTAAATAATCACTTTTGACGACTTCTAGATGCAATATATTTTTTAAACTCCAACATCAGTTTAGAATACTGACTCATTGCAATTGAATATATTTTGTGATTTATATTTGGATCCCGAACGACTCACAGTAATTTCAAGTTTGTCAAAAAAACATTGGTCTTGAAAGTTGCAAATATCTGCTCTATTTCGTGACAAAGCTTTTTTTCTACTTAGTAGCTTATTCTAATGAGGTTCAAACCGTACCTTCAATAAAACAAACTCTGACATGCCCTGCTAAATATGTACATATATGTGGACTCCTATAGTCTAGGAATCTACAGTGAGAGTCAAAATGATTGATTGAGTTGGTTAACCTGATTTTTGTTATATATTTCCCTTTTCACGAATAATTTCATTTCATTTCAACATAATATAAAAGAAGCAGTTAGTAAAATACTCAAATAATCACACGAAAGAAATATACTTATACCACGCTACTGAATTATTTCGATTTGAATATATTAGCTGACAGTTCCGAACTGAATATTACCAATTGCAAAGCTTAAAATGTGATCCAAAATGGCTGTCAACGCAATCAATCATTTTGATTCTCATTGTACAAGTATTAATTCAAAGATCACGTACAACCAAGCATTATGAATTAAATGAGGTTACTTTGAAGAGAGAGTATTTGTTTTTTTAATAAATTTCTTATCTAACATTTTTAGTTTATTTTAGTGCAATCAAACTTACAAACCCTAGTGTATAAAAATCGTAACATATATTAAATACTATAAGTATAATAAATACAATAAAGATATTTTGCAAAGGATGAGATTCCCAAACAGGAAGTGCTTCAATATCCTAACAGGATCGGTCCCAAAATCTTGTCAACGTAATCGTAAAGCATTTGACAATTTCTTTTGGAGTTGACGTCTTTGCTGCTTCCCCATATAATCACACCATCTGTGTTCATTGACTTAAGTACACTCAACACGGTAGCCAGATTCTCCTGAAAGGACATATAAAGATTTGATGTGAGATAGAATTAAGCTACCATTTACCTTAGTCATGTACTCCTCAGTATCCCTATACTTTAACCATATGTATGGTATTATCTTTGGCTTAACTGGTACCTTATTTAAGGTACGGATTATCCGTTGGGATTCCTTGATGCGACCCTGTATCATTTGTGCAATCATCTGGTCGGAAGTTAATACGCTTTGCGAAAAATACAATGAGGGATAATAGGCTGTGCTGGTGCTGAACAGCCATTTTGTTCTAAAAAAGAAATATACATACATGCGCTAAATAAAATAAACATAAATACTTACCTATCATTTTCTTGAACAACTTGCTGACTGCACTCTGTTTCCATATTATTTGGTGCCATGTTAAAACAATACGGATACGCATAGTAACCCCATTTAGCTGCCGGTCTTAACTCGTTCACTAAGTATAAAGTCTCCTGCATAAAATCCCTGGCAAATAGCTCAAATCTTCGGCGTGCTTCATCGGTGAGTTGCTTCTTCGTCCAAGTTGGATGCTTTTGCCGCTCAACTTTAATGGATAAATCTTGATAGGGGGAAAGCGTACCCCAATTTTGGCGGTACACCGGCCTCCAACTTTCGAAGTCAATTATTCCGATTCCTAAGATATGTAAATATTTATTTGTATCTATTCCGTAATAAGTTAAAACACTAAACCTTATATGGTGTTATTTAACCGTGACCTCGAATTATGTAAAAAGCAACAAATTTAAATGAAAATGGTCGTAAATATCGTCATGGTATTGAATATTATTTATTATGTATAAGCAATGTAAGTAAGTACCTATTTGGAAATATTAGCATACCGTCTGGAATCTTTTATCTCCAAGGAAATCGCTTATTTACTTTAGCGATTCTTGAGGAAAAAAAACAATAAGATAAGGAAGAATCTAACAATGACTGGGTAGGTTGTGTGTACAATGATTAAAAGATGAATGAAAACGGACTGTATTACCTTGTAATGTATTATGACGAATTGTGTTTATGAATTTGAATACGGAATTATTGACAATGACCAAGATTCTCGGTTTACTTTTCGAAATTGTAAATATTCAACAATTTCAAGTGAGGTAGATAAGAGCAAAATGAGCTCACCAAAGCAACCAATTTAGTTTTAATTTTTTTTATAAAAAAATGTAACAGATGATCCAGCATTTAAGCAAAAATTGGTTGTGAAATGTATACATTTTTTTTCTTTTCATATGTAATTTGAGGTTTAACCGCAAAAAGTGCTAACACATTTTTGTACAATACTGAACAACGTTAAGACATCAAAGTCTTATCATGTTGTAAATAGAAGACATACACTAACTGGGGAGTACTATTCTAATATACCTACTTCGAGGACCCTTAAAGGCGGAACTGTAAAAAAAGCGGTCGCTTTATCAAGACTTTGGTTGGAGCACCAGTCTAGTGATTTTCTAAGACATCCTCGTATAATGTGTATGAGCCAACCTCTACAATTTACGCTTCTTGATATATTGTTAGATAAATGCCACATGCTTACGTTCAATACTGAATTATATAATTTACTCGTTTGAGATAAATGCATGAATGTAAGTATACATAATACCCTTATGGGGCATGAAAAGAGTTACATGAAAGACAAGTTCTGATATTTATTTACATAATAATTGCATGTGATATCAGACGCCGCCTATAATGTAAAATTTGCAAAGAATGTGCTTTAGGAAATAGAAATCGATTTAAATTGCTGTACGAGTTTCTCCACGACCTTTAGTTATTAATACAGTTTAAATATCACACTAAACATACCTAACTACATATTTCTAAATGCAAATCTAAGATTATTTATTACACTTGTATAACATCTCTAGAAACTTGCTGCTAAAGGTTAAAAACTAGTTTTGTCGAATTGATTGCATTGTAATATACAATGAGGGTCAAAATGGTTTTTTGAGTTGACAGCCCTTTTGGCCCACAATTTAGGTTTTGTAATTGGTAATGTTCAGCTCGGAAATATCAACTAATAATATCATTTGTATTGAAATCGAATAATTCAGTAGCGTGGTATATATTTCTTTCGTGTGATTATTTGATTATTCAACTGCTTCTTTTAGTGTGCAGTGAGGCATTTGATAGCAATGATAGCATCATGTCACGATTAGCCATAGCTGTCAAAGGAGCTGTCATCCTTGATATTACAACATTCGAAGAACTGAAGGCGAATTTTTGGGACGCAAATATGTTTCCAACCATTTAATAAGTGTTTGTCCGACTGTTTCGTCACAGTAAATATATTTCATCCATCCACAAAAACGGAGTTTTTAAACTTGTTTGTCAGTTTGACGTTTTGTTGACAGAACTGAGTTAACCTTAATTTCATATGTGCATCTTTTCTTAAGTTATGGCATTTGATTTACAATTTTTCCTTATAAATGTTTCTCTTTGCATTCGATGTATTTGCTTTTTGCGTCATTAAAGACGTCATTGTTGCAAAGTGTTTACTGCATTCTCCAAATATGTATAGGCGAATTTTTGCGTCGTAAATATGTTTTCAAATATTTAATGAGTGTTTGCCCGACTGTTACGTCACAGTAAATATATTTCATCCATCCACAAAAACGGAGTTTTTAGAGTTGTTTGTCAGTATGACGTTTTGTTGATAGCACTGAGTTAACCTCAATTTCATATGTGCATCTTTATTAAGTTATGATATTTGATAACAATTTTTTGTTTATGTTTTATTATAAAAAAAAGGCTATACGTAATATTCGTACTTAATTGTTCTTGGTTTGAATTAGACATGATCATTTATTAACATTCACTACCCGCACATAACCTACAAAATACCAAACATCATCAAACACCTTGCAGATATATTTGGAGAATGCAGTAAACACTTTGCAACAATGACGTATTTAATGACGCAAAAATCAAATACATCGAATGCAAAGAGAAACGTAAAAACTTCCTGTTTGAGTAAATATATAAATATTTGGATGTATTTGGCTCGCAAAAATTCGCCTTAAGTAAAGTGAGATTCAAAATGATTGTCGTAGAAAAGACATTGTCTTTCCGAAAAATGTATCTATACTTCTTACCATTTTAATAAGTGAAATTACCTATAAACATACAAATTTGATACACTGAATTAATTTTCTTGATATTTTGTGACATTAGCGTTTGTGTTGTAGTTCCTTTTCTCTTATTTGTCGCTATCTACGGGCAAGAAATTGACAATCTTTTTGAATCTCACAGTAATTACATAAGACCCCGCCACTGCATATCTCATGAAATTATTCGTGAAATGAGAACTTTATAACAAAATTCAGGTTAACCAACTCAATCAATCATTTGGACTCTTACTGTATACAGGGTGTCCGTGAAATACAAAGCATGCTTTTAAGGGATGATAGCTACAACAATTTAGAACCAAAAACATATAATACACCTTGGGTCTATCTGTAAGCGTAAACGAGAAAAAAATTATTTCTCATGTCACAAACTTCGATGCATACTGTACACCGGCAGCTGACCCGTGCAAGATTTACGCGACGATTGCAGGCGTGTGTTGCAACACATCGAGCCTTTCCTGTAATACATTTTCTCCTGTCTCTCAAAAAAGTCCTTTTTAGGACCACCAATTTATCACAAATAAAAGAAAAGAACTCAATTTTGTAGTAGCCTTTACGAAAGAGCTTAAACCGCCATTACATAATTGCAATAATTACATTGTTTCCGTTCAATGCGACTTTCCCTCAACTTAAATTTTCATTTACCGATCGAAAACTGCTATTAAATCCGCCCTTTTCACTCTAACTTCAACATAACATCGATTTTATTGTCATAACATTATTAAAAAAACAGCAAAGGTACCTTTATTTTAAAACATATGGCCATTGACTTGGTACGATTCAAGTTCAAGGTCGTATAAACAGATGATGCTTGGCATACATCTGCCGTTCTAACTGCATACGGATACAGTGTGTTGGCAGACAAATGACACCACGCTTCAATTTCAAAGTATAAAATAATTCGTTTTCATCGTAGTTTTCAGTTATTTTCAACCCTAAATTTTTGATATGGTTTTTTGGTTATTTAAGAAGCAATATGGATGAGTTTTCTTGTACAGTTTGACCAAATAAGGTTTTTTAGAAATAATTTTTTTTCTCGTTTACGCTTACAGATAGACCCAAGGTGTATTATATGTTTTTGTTTCTAAATTGTTATAGCTATCATCCCTTAAAAGGATGCTTTGTATATCGCGGACACCCTGTATAAGAATTATTTAAATGTGCCGGAAAATCTACTTACACTCTTATATACTGCGCGTCTGTACGACAATTAAGTTGGTAGTATGGATTTTATTTTTCTACTAGGTGAAATCCATTGGCGTACTATAGAAAAGACCGAAGACGATATCTAACAGCAATACAATTAATGATAATTTATTTACACAGAGAAGCAGAACCACTACTAAACCTTGATATAAATGCAGGCATGCCAACTTAATTGACAGAGAAACATTTACAGACACGTTGTAGATATTTGCTGTTAGAAATAACTGGTCCGCATGATTTAATTAGCCCTTTAGGCATACTACATATGAATACTTGAAAGAATTCGTTTCTTTAATTAAATATTTGGCTGGGCTCGAAGATACAACAAGATGCAGAAGCGCCTTGCGGCACAGAAAGCGCGCAATTTTGTGGCTTCTCGCTACTAACCAGTAGCAAATTTTCTGAGCTTTCAGAATATATACAAGCTGCATTTAGGAACACTTCGTCTTCAGACATATAATTTGGAAAAATCGAAAAAGATGATAGGATTCGACATCCTAGTTCCTATTTATATATTGTTTCGCCGAAATGAAGCCCTTTAGCCCAAGTCTGACACTTTTATCGTATTCAACATGGTCAATATCATCTATATTCAAAATTTTAGCGAAATCGGAGAGGTCGAGATTTTTTTCAAAAAACGCAAGCGGTATGCATGGAAAAAATGTGGATTTTTGACAATTTTCGGAGGGCGTTCGATTTCAGTCAAACTTAGAATACATATGCAATTGACCATACTGAATACGATAAAAATATATCTAGGCTAAAGAACCTATTATGGCCAAAAAAATTTATAAATAGCAGCTAGGACCTCGAATCTTTGCGCCATTTTCGGTTTTTCCAAGAGGGAAAAAATAAATGGCCAGTATTATGCCAATTTGCTGTAACAATCGTCCGACAAACTTAGAGAGGACAACGCTTCTGCCCAGAAGTCTGCGATTGCGATGTCCAAAATTCAGGAATTGTGATTTGAATTAGTGTTGCGTTTTCTTTGTTAGGCCAAATAGTTATCAAACGATCCTCGTATATTCCAAGTAAGTAAATGTGATTATGATACAGATCGCCAAAAACCTGTATATAAACAGTTTTGGTGTTTATAATTTCTGTATGAGATTTCAAAAATTCGCAAGTTTGGCGGTTTAATAAACTATTGCGAAATTCAGGTTATTAACCCAGCCGTTGATATCTAAAATGTACGAAAAGTATTGGTTTGTATTTAGTAAAACACCTTTCTATCATGTAACCGCAATCACTTTAAAGGAACATTTTATCTTGTATTAAAAACTATATACACCCAATAATATCAACATCCCGGAAATACAATACGTGAAAATAAAAGATTTCTGAATACATTAAAGATAGGTACTTACCATTAAAATTAACATCGGGTATTAATTGATTTATCGCATCCTCGAATAATAGGAAATGAAGTGTTAAATTGCCCTCCTGCGGCACACCTCCATTTCTGAATATTAACTCTTTTGTTTGAACGTTTTCCAAAATCGCAGGAAAATTTCCAGGATCGTATAAAATTGATATTTCTTCTCCTCTAAAAGAGTCGTTTTTATTCTGAACTATATTGTATTTCCCTGTGATATTCGAGAAATATATCTTGTGCGATTTGCATTGGAAGGAGGGTATGTTCCAGTAGACGGGAAAATTGATATTTTCGTCCGTCTGGATTAAAACACTGAAAGAAGGAAATCGTATTCGACCGTGTCTGATTAGAGAATGCTTCAAATTGAGAATACCTGTTTCGCACGTTACTATAACACTGTAGAATTAAAATGAACTTAAAAGTAAAACGCATGTTGTCTCGATGAAGTCGCGCAATAAAAAAATCTATACCTTCTATTGGTACATTAATTTATACTCTTCTATTTGCATAATATTGTTTTG
The DNA here is from genome assembly GCA_004785975.1 of Popillia japonica. Taxonomy (NCBI): domain Eukaryota; kingdom Metazoa; phylum Arthropoda; class Insecta; order Coleoptera; family Scarabaeidae; genus Popillia; species Popillia japonica. The sequence goes on from SMLS01072145.1 coordinate 7,341, forward strand.
AAATGCAGATAAGAGACAATATCCTTTTAAAAACAAATGGAACACTGGATTTACATTATTATCATATTTTAAGTACAATTTGCATGTGTTTTATTAAAAAATACGCTACATATCAAAAAGCACGTGCACACAAATTAACCGACGATGCTAAAATGCAATTGATTCAAACTTTTCGCTATTAAGTTTTCATGTCATTGCATTTTCTCTATTGGCTGACATATTAACATTGATTAAACAGCAATGCCTTTAATTTTCATTCATAATAATTACTAGTTGGAAGCGCTATTTCGCAATTCAGAATCAGTGCGTTCATTTATGAGCGGACTAAATTAAACTTACTTCATACTTATATAAATTATTATTTTATGAATCATAGAAGTTTTAAGTGAGATCATTTAAAGCTAATTGTAATATTCCTATAGAGCGTTATAAAATAAAATTTTGACGTCTATACAGAATATGCCCACATCCTTTTTAAATTTGTTATTATCTACTAAATTTTTGTCCATTTTTTAGAACAATAAAGAATAAAATACTTCAAGGGATATTTGATTTTCATGCACATTATAGTTATAAGACAGCATTTTATGAAACCTTAACCTAACAGCATAACATAAATAACTGTAAACTTAAAATTGGCAGCCCAAAGATTTTGTTTTATGTATTTTTTGGATGTCCCTGTATATTAAATTTACATAATAATAATGATGTGTACACTGTGAGGAAGAATATGCCTGAGGTTGCAGAACAACATTTGTGAACAGAAATTTAGTCCTTTTTAATATTTTGTAAACAATAAACAAAGTAAATGCACTCTACGAATATGGACATCCAAAACTGATATTAAATTAGAAAAAGTAAAGTTTATTTGAAACAATATAGAACATAGTACAGTACCATCATCAAAATTTGAGATACAGTCGAAGGAAAAAGTATATAAAAAAACAGTTTTCTGTTATAAAGTATTCAAAATAAATGAATGCAATTTTAAAGAAATCAGTGCGCTTTTTAAATTTGATTATTTTTTTAAGTTGTTAAATATCTAGAAAGTTGAACTGCTTTGAGTCTGATACGTGTAAAAGACATGGTTTGTAACTCTATTTACTCTACACCAACGGAACATGCTCATTTGTTCGTTCCAGATTGTATATATGTACTAAAATATAGGAAATATTGGTTAATAACTATTATTTACCCGTAATAAGTCTTTTTCTTCTGCAACCTCAACATCATATAAAAAGAAAAAATATTTGGCTGAACGCTATAATGAGAAATACCAAAACAAAGTTTAATTTTTTTTCTAAATAGTCTACAATAATACTTATAAAGCTAATATTTAATTGTATTAATAATTTAAGATTTAACATTCTTTATTTCTCGTACTTGTTTATAAAAGAATAAAATGCAGAAAATGTGTATTGTGTAGAACGTACCCTGAGCTAAAATCATCGAACCAATCACAATCATTCATCTAAAATATCGCTATCCAATCAAAATGTAGAATATGAAAGACAGTTGTTAACCGTTTTCAATACAAAACAAGAAGTGAAAGAATTGTTTACAGTGGTTTTTATTAAAGTTTACCATCAAATATACACAACTATGCCGTTTAATCTGATTTAAGAATAATTAATTCTTAAAATAACAACATGGAGCCATCGCAGGAACCTATAAGTGTTAGAATTAACAGGATAAATGCTTATATACTCGGAAGATTGGACATAACAAAAAGTTTCACTCATGCTTTTACTAAAGAAAGTTTATTAGATGCTTTGCAGCTTTTATACGATGAGTGTAATACTGATCATTTAAAAAATTCGGACAGGAACATAAAACAATTCATAGAAAAGAACAGGAAGTCGATTAGCACACTTAAACAGCTTCGTGTTAATCTGGCAGATTTCGATATAAAAAATGTTATTGGAAGAGGACATTTTGGTGAAGTACACCTTGTAAAAGAAATACAAACTGGAGATATATATGCTATGAAAACAATTAAGAAATATAAGAGTTTGGAACAGAAATATACTTCGTTTGAAGAGGAGAGGAATATTATGGCATTTTCACAATCACCGTGGATAACAAAGCTACAATATGCATTTCAGGACAGTGCGAATTTGTATTTTGTAATGGAATATCATCCTGGTGGAGATCTGTTAGGATTGTTAAATAGACAAGGAGGCACACTGCCAGAAAGTGCCGCTAGTTTTTATGTTGCAGAAATGGTAAAATTATTTTGTTTAACGTATTTGTTTATTAACTTGTTTTGTAGGTTTTAGGTTTAAATGATTTACATAATATGGGATATGTTCATCGGGATATAAAGCCTGATAATATTTTATTAGATCGTTGCGGACATATAAAGCTTGTAGATTTTGGTTCAGCATCATTGCTAGGTCCAAAAGGTGAAGCTTCTCATATAATGCCAATAGGTACCCCAGATTATATTGCACCAGAAGTCTTACAAAGTTTGGATAACAAAAATCGGAAAGCGCAATATGGTGTAAGTATTCAGCTAGAGTATATTAAAAACAAACAATTAATTTGTATTATGTGTAACAGGTTGCTTGTGATTACTGGTCCCTCGGCATTTTAGCTTACGAATTGACAATTGGAACTACACCTTTTTTAGGCCAAAACACAACTGGAACATACTCAAAAATACTGAATCATAAGAACAGCTTGAAATTTCCACCCGATGTTGTGTTATCTCAAGCTTATGTCTCGTTAATTAAGGGCCTATTAGCAAATCAAGAATCTCGGTTATCGTATAAAGAAATTATAACACATCCGTTGTATATCAACACTGATTTTACTACTTTACGAGACCAAGTACCACCTTTTGTACCTAAAATAACATCCATCGATGATACTAGCAATTTCACCGATATTCTAGATAGAAAAAAGGAACCTCACATGGACGATTATAAAACTAAAACTCAGTTTTCTGGAAAAAATTTACCATTTGTTGGGTTTACTTATACGTTTAAAATAGGCAATGAATACAAAGACAATAGCTACTCGTCGAATGGTTGTTTAATGAAAGACGAAACGTTAGCAAGCATGAAGAAGGAAATTGAAAGATTGCAAAAAAGCGATACGGAAAAATGAAGATTCTTTTCAAGAGATGGAGAGTATAGGAAAAAAATATGAAGAAAAATGCAGAAAACTAGAAAATGCGGAAAGTGTAAGAAATGCTTTGGAGAAAGATTTGGCAAATAGCATAGCGGAATGTTCTGCGCTGAAACGTACTATTGAGTTGGAGCGAAAAGATCGCAAAGATCTTGAAAGAAAGGCTTTAGATTTAATAAAATCTGCAAAAGTTAAATGGGAGGCTGCGGAAAAAATAAAGGTGGATTTGTTGAGTAACGATATGAATAAACAGCAGGAGAAAATAACACGGTTAGAGCAGGAAAATAAAGCTCTTCATGATCAAATTCGGGAAATATCGAAATTAGAAAATATGCATAAGGTGGGTTGATACTGTAACATATCTTTAATTTTAACCGATTTATTTTGTTAGGCATCATTGGAAAGAGTAGAAAATCTGAGCAGAAGAAGTGTAGTCAACTTGGAAAGTAGACTACAAAAAGTAACGACACGATCCCAAAATGATCTTAGCGACATTCAAACAAAACTTAATATTGAAACTAATAAAAATTTTGACCTTGAAAATAAAATTCTAAATTGTGAGAAATTAAATTCTAATTTGATATCTGAATTGGAAACTCTTCGCCATAAAATTCTCATTTTACAAAAAACTGTTGATGAATCCACGGTTACAATTAAGAACCAGGAAAATCTCATAGAAACTTTACAAAACATTAAAGAAAAAGATTCTAAATCTGCAGAGAAAATTAAAGAAATTCAAGAAGAGAATGCGTCATTGAAAATGAAAATAAATAATCTCGAGTCAGTCGAGAATATTTTGAAGCAAGAAAAGAACAAATGTATCCTGTTAACTAACGAGTTAGAGGTAAATAAATTAAAGAGTTACTCTGGTTACTCTATTGTTATAAATCTCCTGACAATATGCCAATATTTGACATGTTTTAGGCTTTGAAAGCTGACTTGGAATTCGAAAAATTATCCCATCAAACTATCTTGGACGAAATTACTGAGAAACGAAAGGATGAAGTTAAAAAATTAAATGAGGAATTGAAAGAAGCTTTGAATAAGAATAGAGAAAACGAACGTAAACTGAAGGAAGCTGATTTGAATGAAGAAAATTATCGTTTGAAAATTAAAGCATTAGAGGACCTATTAAGGAAATTACAAAGTGGTGTTAGTAAATTAGAAAATTCATCAGAAAGTCTAGGAGTTTTGCAACAACAAATTGAACGATTAGAACAGCAATTAGTCGAGGTTTGCTCACTATTATTTTTGTTGTTAATCGTTTGAAACGTATTCACTTTTAGGTGCACGAAACGTTTGCGGTGGAAAAACAGGAATTTACCCAGTTTAAAAGCAAGCATTGGCGGTTAGAAAAGCAATTCGAAAATGCTACTTTAGATAAGAAAATTGTAGAACGCGATCTAAAAGAAGTTAAAGAAGAGAACGTCAAACTAACTAATGAGATAAATTCTTTAAACACAACGTTGGGAGAAACTAAAAAGATGCACCAAAAAGCGTTATTAGAATTGAACAATCTAAATGAAAATCTTAGTGGTGAAATTATGAAGCTCACAGATATTGTTAAAAATCTCGAAGAGAAACTGCAATTCGAGAAAGAAAAATCGGATGACGAGAAAACTGTTGTGCAACGGTTAAATAAAGAGTTTGCGGAAAAGGAGAAAGTATACCAGACTTTACAACGAGAATATGACGCTTTAGTTTTTGAGAAAAATAATTACCAAAAGCAGTTAGAACACTTTGAAGCAAGTAATTCCAAATTAATTAATCAGTTTGAAAGGATTATGAAAGAAAAAGCGGATTTATTTAATGAAATTGAAAATTATAAAAAAGAACAACAGAATAATCAACAGGTATGTCATAAATTTTCCACAATTTTCAGATTTATATTTTGGAAAAATATATAATAAATCTGTTTTAGAATCGAAATGCTCTTCGGAAAGCATGTACAGTCCTCGAGGATCAATTAGTGGAATATGAACAGCTTTATAAAGAGTCGGAGGATAAACATAACATATTAACAACGGAAATTGATAAATTAAAAGCTGATCTTGCTGACGAAAGAAATAATGTCATGGAAGCAAGAAAACTAACCAATGAGGAGAGATCGTTCAAATTGCTTGCGGAGACAAAGTGCAAGAAATTGGCAGAAGATTTAGAACACCTTCAAGAGGAAAATGTTTCGTACAAAGCCCAATGCAAAGAACTTAAATCTTATTCTTCAACTTTGTCGGAGGAATTAAATATTGCTGAACAAAGGATTACAGATTTAAAAATTGAAATCAAAAATTTAACCAGGCAAATAGAGAATTGTTTGTCGGAGAATCAAATGCTGAAAGAAGAAAACTCCAATCAGCTGACACATTTAAATTCTGTAAAAGAGTCAAATTATAAATTAGGACAGGATCTGAACGAATTTAGGGTACGATATTTTAGTTATTTTATCATCATAATACAATAAAATTTTTATGTTTTAGAACTTAAACAAAGCATTATTTGAACAAAGCGAACAACTTAATAATCTCCTAATTGAGAAAGATATATTTTTAAAGGAAAGGGAACTTAAAACTGAATCAACGATACATCAACAAACTAAGCTAATTGACTTTTTGCAATCAAAGGTAAACATAAATTTATTTTATTTACAAAAGAAAAATAATTCGTGGGGTTTAATTTATAGTTGCAAATGGAGGAGAATAAAAAGAAAAAAACATTCTCGGATAAATTATTTGGTCATTCGAAAAAAGAAAATCAACCACCCTTGTCACTCGTTTTAAATTATAGGGATCTTGAACATCAACTAACCAAAGAGAGAGAAGTTACAAAAAATCTACGACAGGAAGTAATTGAATTAAAATCTAAGTTGTACCCAGATAGTTCAGAAAAAACTACTACTGTCCTAGATATTCAGGATCACAGAAAAGTATTAGCGCAAATTGTACAATCGCCACAAAGGAATGAGTTATACAGACAGAATTCTGTACAAAGGATGCACCACAATATACCTCACAGGTCAGTAAATAAAATAATTTCAGGTTGCTCAAGTTAACTTGCAAAATATATTTCTAGATTTGATACGAAAATATGTACCAAACCCGTAACATGTAATCAATGCAGAAACCAAATTCCTCTAGGACGTACATCCAGAGTATGCAGCGAATGTTTAATTACAGTTCATCCGCAGTGCGTATCGAATTTGCCCAGTACATGTGGATTGCCGCAAGCTTTTGCAAAACATTATTCTGACAGTTTGAGCAAACTACATGATTCGAAAGCTGAGAATGCGGACGAAATTTCTAACGAAACTGCTAACATCGATATTGAAAGTTGGGTCAAAATAGCTGTGTAAGTATCTTACAATTGGTCTCTCAAGCATATTCACTATATTTTATTTCTTATGTAGCAAATCATCTTGGGAAAAATATTACGCGTGTCTAACCGCAAATGCGATCACCATATATGAGGAACCGCCTAATAATGACTCCGTAAAGGTTGTCAAGTCCCTAGACCTAAAACCTGCGGATAGTTATGGTAAAGTTATCATGGAGCCGGTTGTATCTGAAATTGGAATTCCTGTAGCAAATAGCGATCTACCATTCGTTTTAAAAGTTGAAGTTAGTCCCAATACTACATGTTGGCCACCAAAGTACTTAATATTTATGACCCTTAGTATTGAAAATAGAGATAAATGGTACAAAGGTAGGTAGTTTTTGATCTTACTACAGCCGTTAAGTTAAATTTGCCACAATGCAAGTTTTATCGTACTCGTAAACTTAAGTTAATAATTATTTTAGCGCTTGAAAGAATTTTCAATAAAACCGGAGAAAAATATATGGGAGAAGATATACACGAATTAACAAGAGAAATCGACGTAAACTGCATAATAGAACTCGATAAAGATATGAAATTATTCGGGGCAGATAAAGGCTTATTTTCATACAATAATAACACATTAAACCACATATCGGGACCACTCCACGTACAACAAATAGCAACTTTACCGAAATTAAACCTCGTTCTAATGATTGTGGATGAAAACAGGGTGTTGATATCCTGCGATTTAAGACACTTACACAGCTTGTGCGCATGCGCGCCATGTTCAAAACCTTCACTTCAATTCCAAGCCGTCAATATAAAAAATATGAATGGATTCCATCTATTCAGAACATCCTGCAATAAAACGAATATGTTATGTATCGCTAACGCACGGCAATTATTTATATTGAAGTACGATTTTAAATGTAAAACATTCATACCAGAACGTATATTAGATACGGCTGAACCCACAAGTTGCATCCTATTCACAGAGCACAGTTTAATAATCGGTGCTGATAAATTTTTCGAAATCGATCTCGCTACTTACCACGCTGATGAATTTTTGGACGCCTCGGATCGGAAGTTATCCTCGGCGATTACGTGCTATAAACTGAAATCTTTCCCGCTTTCGATACTGCGAATTTCTAAAAATCCCGTGGAATATCTGCTTTGTTTCCACGAATTTGCAACTTTCGTTGATGAGTACGGTCGAAGTACTCGCGGAAGTGATATAAAATGGTCTCACCTACCGCATGCATTTTATTACAACGCGGGTTATTTGTTTGTTGTTCAATTTTACGCTATTGAAATTATAAAGATTACGTCTGATGCGATGAATAATTCGACGAATTCTACCGATTTTGAAACGTATAAAATGGAGTTTTCGAATTTGAAGTATCTCGGACATGGTGATAACGGCATTTATATTAAAACAGGCAATTATATAAAGTATGTAAATGCGAGTAATATAAATCCTGATACTTCACTACCGTTAACTGCCGATATCGAACAGATTGACTGTGATTCTGACAGATTTAGTTTTACAAGCTCAATAGTACAAAGCCTTGATGGTCATTTGAGTGATACCGAGAGTGTTCCAACTTCAGATCCGAGTAGTGAAGTACACAAAAAAGTGAAATTTTCCACCGACTTGTAGTTAATATATAGATATGTCTACTAGATTCTATGTCATTTTAATAATTGAATGTCGTTTCTTTTATATTTTTAATATATTGTATAAGTGTACTATTTTTTAACTTGCCCATATTTGTATATAATTGTTGATTTTACTATTTATGTAATGTGTATGAAATGCGTCTGAAATAAAAGTGCTTATTTATAAATTTCGCTTCCTTCCACCACAAACTCTTCGGTAATTGACCCGCAATTTCATGGTATCGTACGTTTCTAATATTATTAGGGAAGATCCTTCTTTTCTCCCATAGGTTGTAAAGTACAATATGCACCATGGTGGTTCCAATAAATACTTTACGAGATTGAAGAAAACTTGACGGGCATGGGATAATTGGTGTTAATTATCCATCTCCAAGATGCGGCAGGTTAAAACACGAGGTGGTGACCAATCAGGTTCTAGCTTCCCCAGGTGCTTGATAAGACCTCGATGGCCTTCAAAATTTTATCTTGCGCGTAGTCGCTCATGATGGGGAAATTTAGGTCCTGATGGATTTGCGTATTTCTCACAAACTAGGGCACTGCGTCGCGTTCGGTTCCGAAGATTTATAGATGAGGAGTTTAATTTCAATCTCCGAAAAGTGGTCTCTTAAGGACAGCCTCGGGTTGAGCGTCAAACCCTAGTTGCCCTAGTGATTTTTTCATTTGTGTGGAAAGTAAATGCGCTTCCTGGAGAACCTCATTGCTACGCACTTATCGGCGTTAATTGTGAAACGTCACTTGGACCGAAACCAAGATGGAGTTGGTGGTTGTTCGTAACGGCACTACAACCGCAGATGGTTTATCTTAGAGCCATATGTGGTTTTATTCCATATGTGGCGCCCTTATACAGGGTGTTTAAAAAAGATGCGGCAATATTAAAGAGGGTGATTGCTCAGGTCATTTTATACAAAAAAGTTACCGATCTACAGCGTGTTGAAGTTTAATTAAAAAAAAAAAAGTAAAAATTAGATTTTTCCAAAACTACTTGAGATATCATAATGAAATTTTATGCGTGTTAATAGCTGTGGAAGACACATACTTCGAAAACAACACGATGTTTTAGTCGTACAAGTGGCGCGCGTATTAGCACGTCACAGGCTATTTTTCAAGCAAAAAATAGGACGCCGCTGATTTCTCTAAAAATAAAAATATGTTTTTATTCTTTGTTCAGTTGTGAAGCAAAAAGCTCTCTGAACTTTTTATCATACGATGTACCGTTTTTTAGTAAAAAAAACATTTTAGTGCATGTCCATTTATTACAGAAAACAAATTTTAAAGAACAAGGGTTTTATTCAAGGGCAAAAACAAATATTTTACCAAACCAACAATTTTACCAACCAAAAATTACAAAAACTGTGCAAAGTGACCACCTCGAGCTCGGATGCAAGAATCCAATCTTCTCATTGACTGGCGAACTATCTCAAAAACACCAGGATCGGTTTTAATTGAGTTGCACCCAGCAATGATTCGATTTCTTAAATCTTCTACGTTTTCCAATGGAGTAGCGTACATCAAGGACTTCAAATGGCCCCACAGGAAAAAATCCAGGGGATTTAAGTCCGGAGATCGTGCAGGCCATAAGTGAGGTCCACCTCGGCCAATTCAGCGATTTATACGCTTCTGTTAAGAAATCACGAGCTACTTGACTAAAGTGGGTTGGTGCGCCATCGTGCATATACCACATTGCATCTCTAACTGCTAATGGTACGTCCTCCAGAAATCCAGGGAGCGTGTTTTCCAAAAAGTTGCGATACACCTCTCCCTGGTAAAAATACCGGCCCAATTAGGCAGTCACCCACAATCCCAAGCCAAACGTTCAAAGAAAACTGATGTTGGAAACGATCTTCAACAATTTTATGTGGATTTTCGTCACACCATACATGGTTATTATGGAAATTGCGTATTGCATTTCTTGAAAAATTCGCTTCATCGGTGAACAGAATCATCATCAGGAATTGAGGGATTTGAACCATTTTGTGCAAAAGCCATTGACAGAGTGTAATACGAGGAAGAAAATCAGCAGGAAGAAGCGCTTGAGCACGTTGTATATGGAATGGATACAACAAATTTTCCTTCAGAATGTGTGTCTCATTACTTACATCCAAAGCGTCAGCAATTTTTCGAGTAGAAGTACCTCGATCTTCTTCGATCATGTCTAGCACATCCTCTTCCAGCTCTATCGTTCTTGCTGTCTTTGGCCTTCCTGCTCCTCCATATCGTCTTAATGTGCTTGTTTCATAAAGACGCCGATGGATACTTTCGAAAGTTTTTCTATCAGGAGCAATACGGCCAGGAAATCTTTTAGTATACAACCGGCTAGCTTCTAATGCATTGCCATCAGCAAGTCCATAAATGTAGTGCATGTCGGTCATCTCGGCATTCGCAATTCATGATAAGAAACAAATTCGACACATACAAAATTATTAATCACGAGGCTCATTCAATATGTCAGTGAATAAAACACGACTGTTTAAAAATATTTTTGTACGCATGATAAATGGATATGCACTAAAATGTTTTCTTACTAAAAAAAACGGTACGTCGTACGATAAAAAATTAAGAGAGCTTTTTTCTTCACAATTGAGCAAAGAATAAAAACCTATTTTTATTTTTAGAGAAATCAACGGCGTCCTATTTTTTTCTTGAAAAATAGCCTGTGACGTGCCAATACGCGCGCCACTGGTACGACTAAAACATTGTGTTGTTTTCAAAGTATGTCTCCCACAGCTATTAACACGCCTAAAATTTCATTATGATATCTCAAGTCGTTTTGGAAAAATCTAATTTTTACAGTTTTTTTTAAATTAAACTTCAACACGCTGTAGATCGGTAACGAAGCGTTTGCGGGCCTATGTTTATAGGAACTTTTTTGTATAAAATGACCTGGGCAATCACCCCCTTTAATATTGGCGCATCTTTTTTAAACACCCTGTATTGCCAACATTGTTCAAAACTATCTAAATGAGATTGGCATACGTTTTTTGGAGCGGCCAGCTCGAAGCCTAGACATGAACCCAATAAAGCATGTTTGTGACCGTATTGGGTAGACCCTACAAAGCAGATAAGTTCCGCCCAGAACGCTAGAAGCACCGGTTACTGTAGAGTAGAACCAGGTGAGTCTAGACTACATTGCAGGTCTTATTAAATCCTTCGTTTTGGTGTTAGTTTCTCATTTGTTAACAATGAGAGTCAAAATAATTGATTAATATCATCATGTCACGATTAGTAACAAAGCTACTGTCATCCTCGATAGTACAACATATGTACATATGTAAACGAAGTAATTACATAAAAGCCGCCACTGCATCATGCCTGCCTCATGAAATTATCTGTGAAATGGCAACGTAATAATAATAATACAAATAACAAAATAATAACAAAAATCAGGTTAACCAACTCAATCAATCATTTTGACTCTCACTGTATTTATTGTAGCATACAAGTTGCGGAGCCCCTGTGGAAAAATAGCTATCACCCAGATATGGGTGACGTTAAATACTAAATAGTGGCATCTTCATTATTCTATATAACATAAAAAATGTTGAAACAAATAAAATGCGAAATACGACATAAAATGTTACAGAAAATCAATAAAGCATCTATAGAATTTATTCCGTAGTATTCATAAGTTTTCTTATACCTAGCATTCATAATAACTAAGCTATACATAATTACCACTAATAAAATTGAATATTTTTACTACTGACAGAAAGTGCAACATTTCATTTACGTTAATTGTATATGAATTACGTAATTATCTAAATTAATTTCATTTATATTAAAACAATTGACTATATAAAATGTTATTCTTATTCTAAAATACACAAAAGTGTTATTCAATAAAGCCAAGCATATCACACAATTGTTTCAACTATTAACTCTTGCCAACATCTCCTAATTAATAAATATTACACTAAAAAGTAGATAAACGTGTTAAAATCAGAACACTCAAAAGGGTGTTAAATTATATTGTAGTATATACGAAGTTTCAAGAAACAAAAATAAAATCAATATATAATAAGTCACCAATCAACATCTCTACAGAAAACTCCAGAAAAATTAAAATTAGAATATTTTGTCAGTAGTAAAAAAACAATATTTCCAATGATGTTAAAGTTACCTTCTGCACGGCTTTACCATGCAGTCTTTCCGTTCAAAAAAGCTAACTTACATATCATTAACTATTCAAAATTATTTATCAATAAAATATCATCAAATAGGCTTATATAATAAAGTAGTAACATATTTCTTGCGATATCGATGCGTTGCACTTAATACCATAACACCTTCCTTAATTGATAAGGCATACAGATGGTTTAACATAACATGATTTGGTTCTGGTAAAAGTGTAGGTTCGCACTAAAATAAAACCATAATTACTTTACATATAAAATCTACATATAACGGATTATCCTTACCGAAAGTGGAGTATCTTTATTTAATATAACTTGTAATAGATGAGGAGGCAAAATCGGCGGTCCAGATGCTTTCTCCCACGGTTTACTCGGAGGAACAATCTGTGAATACTCTTCTTGTATGTCGCCTGGTGCGTTTTCGCTATCTTTTGCTAAAGCTTGAAATACTTCGAAATCAGATTTTTTAACGACGACAATATTATTCTTTGTGCCAGCATCAGATTCGACTATATTAGTTGATGGATCGTTTCTCCACTCACCATCCACGAAAAACTTGTATTGATGTGATCCTTCAGGTAAATCAATAATAGTAACAAAATCGCCATGGCTTTTCACCATAGGTATCGTCTTCCAATCAGAGAATGTACCGCTAACCAATACGTCTTTTCCACCACCTTCCCAGCGAAAAACAGTTGGTGTTTTATCAGAAACATTCACTTTTGTCCCTTCAGATAACGTATTAGACCTTGGTCTAGAAGTATCATACGTATCTTGTACTGCTGGTTTTGTAAAATACGGTTCCTCATCGTCCTGGGAACTCTGCAAAACCAACTTATCTTTTTTATCAAACGAAAATGCTTGGTCTTCTCGAGAAGGAGATGGTGGTGCTGTATCTCCTGATTTCTGTCTTTCTCTAGTAAAGCCACTTGCTCCAGCGTTACCCATGGTTTAAATATTGTTTTTCTAAAGATAGGTTAAGCTTGTTTTTATTATTCGTTAGTATACGTATGTAAGCTAAAAATAGATAAAAAGAACAACCTATGCGACATTAGCTGAAAATTATATTTATTAGTGAATTTACAATAATAATGTTAAATTAGAATAAAATTATAAATTTTAATTTTGGAAATTAATCATGTGACTGGAATGCTCGGATGCTACATGTTGAGTATTATGGTATTAGCATTTTTTATGCAAATTTGTCGGAAAATCTAATTGTAATAGCAACTATTAAAACTTGCCAAAAACACACTTTTGGTATTGCAGCTTCTGTATAAAATCTAACAAATTAAATGCTTCTTCTTTTTAATTAGTAATCTAAAAGTACCTTCACGTACGTCGAAGCAGAGAATTTGGTACTAATTAATCAATAATATTTTTAATTATCTATAAGTTGGTCATAGTCATATATGATTTAATTATAAACATGTATGAATTTAGCAAAACAACTTAAATCGTAATAATTTCATGTTGGTACTGATGTTTTTAAATATGTTGTTGGAATAACCTTATAGTGCCTACTGGTTTTCTTATATTTTTGTTAAATAAAACCTTGTTTTCAAAATGGATCAAATGCTGCCGAGTCCCGGGTTTAGCATACCCAGTATAGGTAACTCACCTCCATATCCAATGGGAAACTATTACATATATCTTACAAATCTATTAAACAGGTACTCCTCTACATCAACCCGAAGAAGACCAGCAGATCTTACCAAATGCTTTACAGCAGCAGCAGCAAGTGCCTCCATTAACACCGGTGTGTGTGGGTGGAATGACACCAACGTTAGGTTTAGGAATGGGCATGGGAATGATCCCTCCTACGAAACATACTTATGTCCCGGGTTTCGCCACCCCCCAAAGTATGATGCAACCACAAACGCCGGTAAAATTGTTTTTTAATTGTTTTATTTTTGTTGCCGAAAATCTAATTTTCAGCAACAACCTGCAAATGCATCACCAATGGTTAATTTGGGCGGATCTAGTAATTCCGGACCACCACCTAGTTTAGGCCCTGCAACTCCTAGTCCGATGACGCCAATGACTCCCCACTCCGCTGATCCGGGAATCGTGCCTCAATTACAGTAAGTATAATTGTTGCGGACATTATAGGATGTTATACGATTCGTTTAGTAAGATATGTATATAGGTCAGTTTATATTTAGTGCCGTAAGAAAATAAGAACTTCTGTAATAATTTATGTAAAAAAATGGCTATTATTTATGTTTTAGAAACATCGTTTCAACTGTGAATCTGAACTGTAAATTAGATCTGAAAAAAATTGCTTTGCATGCTAGAAATGCGGAGTACAATCCTAAACGATTCGCTGCCGTTATAATGCGGATAAGAGAACCTCGAACGACCGCCCTAATATTCTCATCAGGAAAAATGGTCTGCACAGGAGCAAAGAGTGAGGACGATTCTAGATTAGCAGCCAGAAAGTATGCGAGAATCATCCAAAAATTAGGTTTCCCCGCGAAATTCTTGGACTTTAAAATACAAAATATGGTGGGCAGTTGCGATGTAAAGTTTCCTATTAGACTCGAAGGATTAGTGTTAACTCACGGCTCTTTCAGTTCTTACGAGCCGGAACTATTTCCCGGTTTAATCTATCGTATGGTGAAACCTAGAATAGTATTACTTATTTTCGTTTCGGGGAAAGTAGTGTTAACTGGTGCTAAAGTACGGCAAGAAATATACGAGGCCTTTGAAAATATTTATCCCATATTGAAAAGTTTCAAAAAGCAATAAACATTCTCGTTGTGATTATCTCTGTTTCACAAGTGCTATTGACGAACATTCTGTTTCTTGTTCTAATTTAATTAGTAGGAAAATATTAAGGGTTTTGATGTAAATATTTGAAATTTTTTTATACATATTGTAGGTAGGATTCTGCTGCGAAAAGCAGCTTATTTATTTTAGTATATATTTAGGAACAGTACTATGTATTATAGTAGGCACAAATTTATTTTAACAGAAACAGTTACGTGGATTTAGCTTGCAATGCATTATTTTTTTTACATAATTTGCAGGAAGTGAGTGAGGTGATTAATTTTCATCATAACGATATGTTATTTCATGATTTACATATATTTTTTTTTATTATACATCACTGTAATACTCTTCCCATAAATACATCTTTGATTACCACAAAGTCGGATAAGATTTCCTGCTAATAACAACCGTTTTTAATTTAAAAGGTAGCAATTTTTAGCTTGACAATTTCTTAACAATTTCACAATGAATCGACGCTCTATAAAATGATTTGTAGGATTTTTCTGAAGGGTTGAAACATAATTTGTACACATTGAGCAACTACACCCATTGTCAAAATTATTAGGCGCCGCAACAATATGCTTACTTATTAAAACTTTTGAAAAAAATAGAAATAATTTTTGGAACAAATATACATTTCGTTTTACTGGAATCTTGCTGTTGCGCTTAAGAAGTCGGAGTAAAAAGTACTTTTAGGTCTTCTACCTCCTTATTGATCTTTAGGATGTCACTTTAAAAAATAGGCAAAGCAGATCACGACATATATTGATTTTGCAAACAGAATTAAGATTAGCGAGCATATACATACATACTTTGTAACTGCAAAGGAGTAGGTCGACTAAAGTTCTACATGTGAATGGTAGACAATACTAATTGAAATAATCAAAACAATAACTTTTGAATCAATGTTCAAAATTTACTAAAAAAAAATGCATTGGAAACTTATTCTTTAGCGTTGTCAGTATTTGAACATTTTCACCAGAAAGAACTTCTTTCCTCAAAGACTTAAGGACAGCTTTAATTTTAAAACTTATCAAAAAGTTCTATTTTGATAACAATTGCGAATCCAAATAATTTGCTGTACGTGGGCAACAAATTTCTACCCAAAATTTGTTATTGCTATGTAAGTTCCAACTATTTTCGTGTTCTGGAGAACTAGGAAACATTCAAAAAAGGTGGTGTTAACCTATTTGAATGCCTAATAATTATTCCGACGGGTGTATGTTGTTATGATAAACGAACTTTAATTGATGTATGTACAAATGTAATAATTTTATTTTTGTTTTATTATACCGAATTAATAAACATTTAAAAGAATAATTTGAAATGCTTTCTTTATATTTTCCATGTAAATTTATTTACAACTCGGAAGTAGGGGAGGGGTAGTAACAGTGAGACGCAAAAGTTTGAAGTCATATATTTGACGTAAAAAATCTTTAAATATTTTTGAAAGTTTAGTCTAATTTAAGGATCATGTTTAGGAATAAAATAGTAAATTCAACTTTAGAAAAAAACTAAAAATAAAATTATAAAAAATTAAACAAAAAAAAACGAATTGTCTCAGAGTTCTAACTCGGGTCGGAACAATGAGACGTCTATCGAACGTTCAAATTACAAGTTCAAGTTTGTTTCAAATTTCAATAACCCTTTCCACGGGGTGAAATCTGAAATATCCCGAAATGAAACTGTCATGGCGGACAAGTTCTACCAAAGGATATGTTTCTCGCGAGAGGGCGCACGTAAAATTCTTAGTTCGTTTGATTTGAAAACTTATGCGTGGCGTTTACATAGCACGTGGCACCATAGACTGGGCGTGGCACGTTCATTTCATGTCCATTTGTTCTTGAGTGTTGACGTTGTAGGTTGGAATTGATTTTTATACTTTTTGTAGTTTCTCAGTTTTATAAACCGTTATTGCTAGATGTGAATTTTCATTTTTTAGACAAACGCTTTCTTTTTGGGTACTTTACACATACAATATTGGTTTCTATGTAAACAAAGCTTTGTTTACATAGAAACTAATATTTACGAATATTGCCCGGTTTCTGAAACGTCAAACAGCAGTTATCTGTTTTGGTATCTGGCAATTTAACAAGAACTGTCTTTGTTAAATCGCCAGATACTGAGCAGATAACTGCTGCTTGACGTTTCAAAAACCGGGCATTATGTATTCCAATATTTTATTGTATTACACTAAATAAATATATTTTGAATTATGGCGCGAAAAGTTCTTCCGAACGAAATATACTTCTGTAGATGGCGGGCTTGTAGCTGTTTTGTTTCAATATTAGGGATAAGGTTGTTTTTATCTATGACCCTTTCTGTTGTTAGCCTTGTGGTAGGAGAGGGGGCAGAATCAATTTGATATGTTTTAGGGGCACTAATGACACGCCTGGAACAGTAGGTTTAAGAAAAGTGTCTTAACACTTGTTGCTTTTTCTCAGAAACGATACTTCGTAAAAAATATACATAAAAAACAAATTCCAGGGCTTATTGTATAGAAAATAAAAGAGTGTGGGTAGCGCATTTATTTTTATTGTCATCAAGCAACAGTGAGGCAGTCTCTGTTCTCCGACCACGACTGTCTCACTGTTCCTAATTCACATGATTTAGAAAAATGAAAATTACAAAAAGAAATAAAAAGTAAATTCAAGTCTCATATGCATTAATATATGTCTGAATATCATAAGTACATATTTAGTCAAACTTGCATAGAATAAGTCACGCTGTGAATAACACATATTATTTACCTATTAATCGTTAATTGAATATCTTTCCGCACTTAACTTCATTAAACTTTGGTTAGGTTGTGATGACGTATTCCCGAACAGCGCATGACCGTTTCGAATGTCAACTATTGTTATTTTCAAACATAACGTATTTGTCTCACTATGGTCTCACTGTTCTAGCCGTCTCACTGTTACGTGCTGTTACTACCTTTCCCCTACACGTGTAGTGAGTGAGGTTGGTACGACATGTTTGATCAATTGATGGATGCACCACTGCAGCGTTTCAATTTTTTTTTTGGAACAACGGGTCATGTAACCGTTGCATTAGAAGATAGAAAACGGTTAATGGTGAGTGGTGCATTTCAATTTGTTTACCGACAATTATCGCTGAAATCTGAAGTCAATGCAAGCGCGCACAGCTGTCAAGTTTTTGATCTATCACAATATAGAAATAATAAAGAAGAATAAAAAGAGAAGAAAAGAACAAAATGCATGGCGAGCGACTGAAGAGGTCGTTGAGGCATTTAAGTTCAGAGTGGAAAAAGTGTTTTGAAGATTGGTTCCACTGAATGCAAAAGTGTATAGATGCGAAAGCGGAATATTTTGAGAAACAATAAAGCGCTTTACGTAAAGTCATACAGCATGTTTTATTTTATATTTTTTGCGAATTTAAGCAGCGGTCCTCGTAATACTTATTCCACAATTATCAACAACGCAAGTATATTGTTAAATATGACGGCATACTGCAAAATCCAAACTAAAATTTGTTGGTGAGGGAGAAATTTTGCGTTTTCGTGCTATCTGTATAGTATACTTAGTAATAAGATACAATGCTTAATTATTCTTGTATGTACGAGTTAAAAAATCGTCGTTTCATCCTTTTTTATTTTATGTTATTTTACAAAAATCAATTAACACTCATTAAACAACGAATAAAAAAATAATTGTTTAAAATCAAACTCTTATTTGTTTCCAGAACAAATACAATAAAATCAAAAATTTCATACAAACAATTCATACTAACTACATGTAAACGTTCCTCTGGCAGCAAGGAAGAAATTGCAGAAATCCATAAACTGTAATAACAACCATTAACAGAAACATCATAATGCACACAATATACTCCATTTTTAAAACTGGATGTTGATATATGAACAC
>SMLS01072146.1:0-24159 GCA_004785975.1 Popillia japonica
TTTTAGCAGTTTTTAGAAGGCGATCGCGAATAAATAAACTTTTATTGAATTGCACTTTTCGCAACTTTCCGATGAAAAGACTCCTCGTACTAGCAAGATAGGAACGATATGTAGGTACCTATCTTTGAAAAAAATTTATAGAAACTGAAAATTAAACAAACTGTTGTAGTAGTATGTAATATGCATTCTGTACTGATTACTGTAGCTAGTAATATACATTAAAATAACACTATAACACTTTTCTATAAAGTATGTGTAAAAGGCATTAGATAGTAACCTACAGAACTATTTAACAAGTACAAAAGGTTAGATACAAGTTTACTGGGTCTCTCGTTTTCTTTTGTCGTTGCTAAATGAGAAAACAATTACATTTGTCGTTTGCTTTTTAAACCCTTAGGCTTTGCCTATTTAAATAGAATTTTTAAAATCGGAGAATAACAGTGCAGCTTGCAGCACTCGTATTATACTTGAAATAATATTTAAGTAGCATAAGCTTATGTGCTTGTAGACATCTGTCCGTAGATAACAAAATCTTGTATCTACATACATACATACCAAGTAGATGAATAAGCGATGAATAAGGTCAAGTGAGCTTTTGATGCGTTCTTAATAATGTTTGAGGAAAATGCCTTGTGTGTTTATTATGAATATCAAAGTTACAGACAAATATTGTTTTAGTTTCCAATGTCACTTCATCTTGCTATACTAGCTATATGTATGACAAATAACTTAAACACATCTGTTGTGCAATACGTATTTAATCCCAATAAAAGTTAATAAAGAAATCTTACACTACAGCATTAAGAAAGCATACCAGTCTACAAAACAATCAAGGAAATTTTAATTAATTAAGACTATATCGACATAATCTCTGGAAAGTAAACGATCATAACACACATGTTAATTGTAAAATACAAATCCCGATTACAAAAGTAGCGACTGACGTCATGCGCGGCTTTGACGATATTTAGTTTTGAAACGAGCATACCTCTATATGCGTGTTCTGGCTATAACCAATACTAATCATGAAACGTAGGTATCACATGCTCTCTGTTAGGTATAGCGGGGGAACGTGGGAGTACATGTACCTCCCCGTCGTTTACTTTGCAGAGATTATGTCGGTATATGTACATACCACCTGTGCGATGGAGGTATGACAGCGCTTATTCTTTAATGCACATATCAGCTTGGCAAAGTTGAAGTGAAACAGCGCTGTAGCACAAGTGGGTTGGGTCACGCCGGGATCAATTCGGGTAATTAGGCAACGAAATGCAATCGTCGGAAGACCCCTGCCGTCTTGAAGAGCACGTCATCATGCAGTATTATGTGATTTGCACGTTCGATTATGTTGGTGTGGCGAATTACAGGTATAGTGGCACAAGCCCCACACACACGTATAGTAGTAGTGCCGGTCAAAATGTCTGGAACATCGTGTTAACCGCGCCAACCAAGGTACTACATATAAATAAAATACTGGCACTTTACTTTTGGCTAGTAGTATAACGTGGTCATCGAGTTCGCTCCGCCTTCGTGCGCCGTGATGACTCACTGTTTCAGTTGAAATTTGCCAGATAGTACATATATGCCTAGTACGTATAGAACAGACAATAATACAACGCCGTTATGAATTCGACGTAGTTATGACCTGCGTATATTCCTATATTTACTACACATATGCATATCAAAGACAACAGCCTATTATGGAACAGCACCATATACAGGTGATTTGCTGCTTAGCTCATTTGCTGCTGCTGCTTTATTAATGCTTTGGCTTAAACTGCCTAAGGGTTTATTTTTGGAGTTTAAGAAAAATAGAACTATACATTTAAGCACAAGATATTGATACTGTTCTTTGAATAGGATTATGAAAATTGATTTCTTGTGGAACTTAGCCGAATAACTTATTTTCTAATGTCTTCGCATTTAGCCCATATATTTACCCTTCGTAGCCAATTATTAGTGAAGAAACAAATTATGCTTTCGAACAACACACAAGCAACTGTCAGAAAGTAGTACGATCAGCATGTGGGGTACATAGCTTAGGCCTCACTAGTAGTCAATGTAACATTTCCAAAATTTCCGGAGTACCTGTAACTCGCTAACCACATTTTCCAAGAAAAATATTCTCTTTATTGATAATGTATACTATGTGACAATTGCAAGATGGCATCATATTTTGTTGGAGCTGTAAAATCTGGAGTCACCAAAGATTTTGCGTAGGCCGACACACTTAGAATGTATAGAAGATTTGCCCCGTTACTTTTGCACACCTTTGAATGTAAATAAAATTAGCGGCGAATTCCGGAAGGAACTCCAGGACTGCCAGAGTCTTTACACATTTAGAAGTAATAAACTTGTATGGAAGCAGTTTTTCTTTGGAAATTATTAGAAATTGAAATAAATTCTCAATCAAAACTTAGCAGGTTCGTTTCTTACTCTTCTGAAAATTACCACTTCTACCCATCTATTAATTTTGGCGCAAATGGATAATAGCGAAGATTTAATTTGAATTTGAATTTGAGAGAAGAATCTCGAAAAGCGTTTATATTGAGCATAGTAGCAGTTTGCTAAATACGTTCTGAAACACTCCTACACGAAAATGATTGTCCTATTGAATGCTTTCATTTTTAAATCTTTGTAAAGACAGTTATAGCTTTTCAAAATTTATAGCCACGGCCCATGTCCCTCTGTATGTAATACTTTAAATACTCTTATTATTTTACACCTTTACACCCCAACTCAATTCTTGCTTCCTTCCAAGCAACCAGTTTTTTTGAAGTACTCATTTGAAATGTCTAAATTAACATCTAAAAGTTGGGTTGTAACCTCTTCTTCTTTCTGCCATAGAACAATAATAAAGTATGTTGCTATGACCAATCGAATCATTTATCTGAATTCTTAAAAATTACTTTCCTACACCAGTTTACTATCTAATTATTTAATTTATTACGATCATATCAAAAAAATATTAGTAACTTTTCCCAATTACCTACGTATGCCTTATTCACCGAGTAATTACTGTAAGTTCACCTCCCGTGCTAAAACGCACTAAACCGAACATTGCTTTTCAACAACAATAATTATATACCTACATCAAATTATATAAAATTATGAATGTAGACGTAAAATACTGCATTACTAAACCGGGTAAAACCCAAGCCACAGCCGTATTTCAACATTATCTGACTTTTCATTAAAAGGAATCTCTGCAGAGTTTAGTAAATAATCCGTGCAGGCAAACCACAAAGTGTAAATTATAGCCTCGAATGTCTCACAACACTTGTAGGAGTCATAAATCGCTGTGATTAAATTTGAAATTCAAGCATTCCCAATTAAGTTAATTCAGTCCGATCGCCTTATATTACAAATAATATTCGCCGGAAGTTCATGTAAGTTTAATATTTAAGACGGGCATATTACATGACCATCGTTGGCATCCATTGCATCCCCATATTCAATTCCCGTGAGGGGACCGAAATCCCAGTGAGATTTCTCGTCGGAATAGCTCGAGTACTATGCGCTAGAGCGTTATCGTGGCCGTACTCTAATCGATTTTGCTTCGTTAATTACGGCGACGTCCAATTTTGTTCAATTGCATCATCCCGTAAACTTTTAAATTGCTTTCATCATCAAGTATTTACGTCGTGTCCCCTTTTGATGCCCTTACTATAGTTTAAATAAGTTATGTTCATCTAAATTTAACTGACATCTAGTTTTTAAAGTTGCTGGTAAAAAGGGAGCTACCTCGTGAAGATGTTCTCAGAGTTCACATTAATTCTAGATATGTTTCTTATTGCAATGAACTAGTTTGCATCGGTGAAACGCCGACGTTCTTCGTTTTATCTTGTAAATTACTCTTTGAAGTTCTTTCTAGCTTCTGTTTTTTAGTTTAACGACTCCTGTACCCTTGAGCGAAAAAGAAACCGTTACTAATATAAGTTCTTTATAAACTAGGTCAAGATGTCTTGTAGCCTATGGTAGACCTTATAAACTTATGTTTCAAACAACATTCTCCTACTACCTCGAAGTAGTATGCTAACTAGTTCAAAATGCTGGATTTGTTGGATATTTTTATTTCAACTACAACAAGAATTCATCAATTATAGTACATTTTCGAAATTTTTATTTATATTTGCCTATTACCTACAAATAGGGTTGTATTCCAATGGGAAGCAAGAATAGGAAAATAAATATTATGACTGATAGTCAGGCTGCTATCAGAGCATTTTTGACAACAAGGTTTTGTGGTTTGGGTGCCAGGACATGAGGATATTAAGGGGAATACGATAGCTGACAAACTAGCCAGGAAGGGCTTCGAGGGCCACTTCACAGAACCAGAACCCGCAGGCGGTATAACTAAGGATTCCGCTAGGAGGGAGATATGGTCGTAGTTAGACCAAGAGAATGTTAAGAAATGGAGGTCAACTCCATACTAAATCGCTAATAGGGGACGGGAATGCTAAGTTCTCTGACAACCTACTTGGATGCAGTAAAAACGAATTTAAGATTATTTCTGGGCTGGTAATCGAACATTGCCCCCTGGAAAGGCATCTATACAACACAGATCGAGTAAGCGAAGCGTGATGCAGGAGATGCGAGGTGCAGGAGGAAACGAGTCTATATGTAATCTGCTCATGTGAGAGAACTGAAAGAACCCAGGCAGAAATAAATTCTAGAGGGTTCTCAAGCTTCCACTGGGTGAGATGCTGGGCTCCATAAAGGACATTAGGATGCTCGAGTGGAAGTGAGAGATCTGATATAGGGTGGATACCATGAGCATCTAGCTCAAGTGCCTGGTCAGTAAGGTGTCCACCTTAATTTGTGAAAGTGAAGTGAAGGGGTTCACGAAGGACTTTTTTTCCAAAATAGACGTCACGCCACTTGGAAAGACTATATCCCTTACAAACTTAAAATTGCAAAGTATTATGACATTCCTAATAGAAAGCATTGAAACTGCATTTCAAATGAAATTTTGTTTAAATCTATTAGATGTGCGAGTTATTTAGCATTTACTTAATGCCTTTAGTAACTAGAGGACAGCACTATTATTACCAGCAGGTATAAACTGACCTTGACATACTCCATCTTTATTTTTCGAAATAACTATGTCCTTAAAATTTAAAGTTTATTCAATGAAATTAATCTATTCCGCCACTGGAAAAAGACACGTCTACTAACACGAATTTTATCACTGCCAAATAGCGATTTATTCATCGTCGTTTTTAGGCCAGGGAAATCTCCAAAACAAGTAAAGAGACGCAGTTAAGAAACTTTTTCGCAAGCATCTTAGGAAACTGAAAATAAAGGTCGGGTATATCATCGTTACGGGATTCTCGGTCAATTTCTGACTTCAGGACAGTTTTGGTACGTGCTCGTCATGCAGATGGACTGCGGAAAAACCGGATGCGACGACGGTAACATCACACCGAACGAACGTCCCGTCGACCATAAATAAAGACCAACTGCAATGTACTTTAATGATCTTTGACGTAAATACTCCTATATATTTCGGTCTCCTTCTATAACCATCGCACTTGATTTCGCCTTCCGCCAGTGGCGGTTCGTGACTTCAATGAAGCTCTACGACATCATCATTCAAGATTGAGTTAAGAGCAAGGATTAGATTCAGTGGTTAGAATAATTTATTATTATTACACTGTGGGACGTTTACTAATTGTTAGTATTGCTAGGTTTATGACCATGTCATTTTTTAACAACTAATTGTAAATGTCTTCAGTCACACAACACAAACTGCATTGTTCTTTCTAGTTATATGATCCCTAGTGCCACCGTCATGTCTCTTATCAATTAAACAGTTTATTAGTTGATAAACGGGTATAGAGACCTAAGTATATATAGAATATTTGAACACAGGAAACTTTATGATCAAGTACGTAAACAGTTGATCATCAAAAACTTCTTGACATGAGACTTGCACTCATCTTCCTACTTTGATTGTACATTAAAAAATAAATTTAGTAACAGTTTGACAACTTTTTCTTTCTCAAAATAATTTCCAATGAGGTTGAAATATTATCATACCGAATAAAGCTTTTCGGGGCATTGTGGTTAATTGTGAAACTTAAAAAAATTATGTGTGTCGCCCACTTCTAATTTCATTCAGCATTGCTGCAAATTTCCTTGGTCTTTCAAGTCCACACGTACATACTACACTTTCATCCTCTTGTCGTCCTATAACAACATAGAAATAAATGTTCACTTAATTGTATATACAAACCTTATGGGGGAATGTTAAATATATTTACCAATCAATCTAAATGCTTTTTGTACACATCGGCTATTGGATTGGCGGGCCGCCACTGTCTTGCATCAATATTAGTTCCCCCAGCTCTTTTCTTCTCTTTTATTATTATTTTCATCCGTTCCGTCGCTTTGGTTGCGACCTTATTTATTGGATTTCCTCTCTTCGAATAGCGAATGAATGCGCTCGTGTCGTAGGACGGACCATCTTGCTGTACATCAATTTACTTGAAGAGATTAGAGAGAGAAATTGGGATTTACTTCGAGGGAAATGAAGGAAATTCACAAATTATAAAGTATCGGTTGCACGTTCGTCGGACAGCGAACTGCCGACTTCGAACGAGCTCGATTTTCTTTGCTCGTCTCTTACCTTTCGCGAACGCTGTCGCTTTTTTTTTCTTTCGCTCTGAAAGAGAGTCATCAACGATGCGCTAATGGTGAAATATTGATGATGAAATATAGCAAGTGCTTACTTAAAGAGCACGATGATGAAATGTACATTAATATAAATCAATTCCGTAATGAGATAGATAGCCTGTGCTGTAAAGAGAAAAGGCTTTAATCCACCACCTTCTTAAACCATTGAGGTAAAGTTCGTGTTTATTCAATATTTACTAAGTAATTAACGATTACGTGGTTTGTTTTATACTCCTATAACATAATAATTAATTTAGTATCTATTTTATTATTTTATATCTACAGAATTCCATAGACTGGACTGGATAATTACCAGTGACATACGAAATTGCATTTCTATGTATGTATGTATGTATATTCTCTTTGATATCATTTTAAGATACTGGCGATTGTTGATCAAACACAAAGTTTCAATAGCTGTGGTAACAACAAACGAAATGATGTCACTTCCAACTAACAAAGCCGAAACGTGAAGCAAGTACACAAAAGTCAAAATCCGTCTTTTGTGCAAAAATATTAGGAGAAAAGACCCGTAAACTAACAGTTTGATTATTGTCAATGTCATATCTATAATATACAAGTTGCAGTAGCTATTGAAAACAAAGATGTTAAATTTCTTTGCTGAAAGGCCTCAATATGCTCAACAAGATTAGAATCCAAATAAATGTAGTCAATTAACTGCATTTAGATTCAAAGGCTGTGCAAGTTACGCTACAAGCACAGCACTACCAATTCATCCTCCGGTATATACATACAAAGTTTGCATTTTATGTGACCGAAATGGACCGATTTATCGTCACAGATTAAGCAGATGCGTGCTCTAACAATGCAATTTTTAGCGAACCAGCTAAGTTGTTTTCTAAAAAATATTTTGTATTTGTAGCCAAAAAGTGGTTCGCCTAGAAAAAAACCGCGCAAAAAAACTAAAAGAACTAATCAGGAAATCATGGAGAATTCCTAGACCTACATTTAACGAGAATAGCTGCCGCATGGATGGAATGGACTGCGAAAATTAACGTCGCCGGTTTCTGTAGCCAGCTTCATCAGTAAAAAGCACAGTCGGAAAAAGGTGATAATTAACAGCAAATACTTCAAACAAACATAGGTATACAAAATCTTTCTTCTGTAATCCGACTGTTGCTGCAATTTTTGCATGTGGTATGGATAAAGGTACTTAAAATATCCCAGTCACTAATGTTACCGATACTTCTCACCAATACAATTACTGGAGTGGCATCACCTGTATTTTCCTCAGCACAATCCTACACTTGTCCTACGATATCCGGTCGTTGACTGTCAGTTCGGAAGATACTCGGTCTCATAATCTATCCCGAAAGAGTTTCTAATATCTGCTTTTGCCGGGAAGCTTAATTTTCTTTTAGTAATTCATGTACAATTAACGAAAAACAATACTAACATAGTCAAAGTGGTGTGAGTCCTAGATCATTGGAATAAAATATGTTAAAAACTTAAATAGCAAAACATTTGGCTAACGGTTACCAATCAAGCAACAAACAAAATGTTACTGCTTTACACAGTAGCGACCGAATCGTAAAACAAATATATGATTTACTAGTACAAGTATAGATCGTATCAGTGACAAAAAATCAATTACCCCGAAAAATTGCTAAATAATTTAGAAGGAATCATAAAGACAAACCGAGAGATAAGACAGAATAAACGAAGAAATGATAATGGTACCCAATCTGAAAGAATCTCTCAACAAAAAAAGAGAAAAGAAATAATTTCTAACAAACGGAGCAAATTGAAGAGTGAGATTTATACGTCATAAAAAAGGGAAAGCCCAACACTTTTTAATTTGGTCCTGGATGACATGCTAAAGAGATTTAGAGGGAAGATGACAAATCTGTACGTTGGACACCGTCATATGAACCCCGTGTATCTGAAAGAATGTGCCTTCACGGATGATTTGGTAGTGTTCGGTAAAAATGAAATGGACCTTCAAGGAAATCTAGAAATCTGGAAGAAAACAACATAAAAATTAATGAGGAAAAAACAAATATAATGGTGACAGGTAGAGGCAGTTCGCAGGTAAACATTATGCTCAACGGGAAAAATCTAGAACAGGTCGACTCGTTTAAATACCTAAAAGTATACATCAACAACAAAGGATACCAAGCCATAGAAATAAACACGAGATTGGAAAACGCGTCTAGACTATACCACACCTTAAGAAAGTCTTTCATAGGAAAAAGGGAAATCTCGGAGAAGGCAAAGCTAACGGTATATAGAACTATATTTTTGCCAACCCTCATGTACGGATATGAAACTTGGATCCTGACAACAAACATGAAGGGCAAACTCCAATCTATGGAGATGAAGTTTCTTTGCAAGATAGTTGGTGTTACTAGAAGGAATCGGATAAGGAATACTGAGATAAGAAAACGTCTAAATGTGGAACGTGTACTAAAATTAATTGAAGATCGTCAACTTAAATGGTTGGACACCTCACCAGATTAGATAACGAGAGACCCGTTAAACAAGTATAGGAAGCACGAGAAGAGACTCAAGGAACGACCAAAGAAACGTGGGACGGTAGTGTGGAAAAGATTTTGACCGACAGAAAGATCAGTTTGACGCAGGCATGAAGTTTAGCGAAGAAAAAAAAGAAGTGGAGAAGTTTTATTTATGAAAATTGACAAATAAGAGAATGAACATAGACCCTACACCTTCGATCGGGTACTGCCAGGGATGCCTGAGTTGTATAGGTTGGTCGATTCGTTCGAAGTCCAGCTGTGTGAGCAGATGCTTTATTTTATATTAAGTGAACTCTTGTGATAGAACTCCTATCACTAGAACCTCAACTTGCTTGGCAATGCTGCTATACTGCTATTGGCTCTTATCGCCACTGAACTCCAAAATGCGAAATGTTAGGACTGTTGAAGCAGTTTTATTGCATAATATCAATATAATTGACGAAGTTACACTAAAAACTTGCATCTGAAGACCTTGCCTTATTTCTGCCATTTTCGTATATCCAGAGCCAAATGACATATTCAAGAACGAAAATGTCGCCTGCAAGATAATTCCTCAATGATTTCATTACTTGAATGCCCGTACGTGTAGTTATAAATGAAGGAACAAAGATATTCAATAATAGTTATTTTAATAGCTGGAACACGAATTTGCTAGCATTTGCATATTTTTGTGGACCTTTCTAAATCCATCAAAGTTACACACCACACACATCACCAGAAGAAAAAATAAAACATGCATATAGAAAACGCAATCTGTTACTCTAATGAAATATGTATATATGTAGTATTAAACATCTTAATGGATTAGTTTCTGAGAAAAACACCTTACATTATACAGAAACCTGTCACCGTTTCCCGAGAAATAATAAAATTTCAAGACCCCAATAATATTTCTTTTAAAGTAAACAAAACTTTTAATTAAACGTAATTATCTGGAGCTTAAACTTTAGCTAGATAAGTGCACACAACATAAACTTGCAAACTAGCGCACTGGGTACTAAAAGTGTAGGGAATATACACGCGAAAACAAAAGGCATCCAACCCGACGAAAACAATTAAATCCGTTTCGATGGTTGCATTCTCAAGACGGTACACAGTTCGCATTCTGCGGACACATTGCGGGCCATGAAACAAATTTGAAACACCACCAGGGTCCGGTAGTTTTGCATTCCTGTTTCCCGCCCAAGTGGAGAATTCCTCGGCATGCGCACCAGCCTTTCGAATAACGTTTAGCATCTCAATCCGGATACGGGTCGCTTTAATATAGCCCAGAATTTCGTCAAATTAATTTGGTTGTTGAACATTTGCTCCCCGCAAACTGGCAAGAGGTCAAACGTATAATTATCTAAATTTGTACTTGACGAATATACACAACGTTATTTGAAATAGTTAATTATAAAGCAGCGATTTATACATCGCATTTGATATTTGTAACAAACTTGTTATGAATGATATACAAACTTTGAATTACTGCTGTTTTTATAGAGGTTTTCTCCATATAAAGCGTTAGTCGCAACACGCGATTCATTATCTATTGCGAATTTTTCATTTTTTCGTCTCTCAGAAGTAACAATTATACACATATTAGTCTCTTTTCAAACATAGCTCGTATGAGTACGTAATAACGAGTCGGATGCTTCAACTAGAACACATTACATGTTCTCGCATTTGCACCATTGCATCTCAAAGCACTTTACTAACATTATAATGGTTTTCGAACGTGTTCCCTGATGATACTCTAACCACATCTGTAGGCAACACACTGGCGTACAGAAAATGCAATTTGCTAATGAGTTGCTGTCAGTCAATAGAGCAATGCCTTTGATAGTCGGTTTATAGAGACACACGAGAACGAATATCTATTAAGTTTAAACGGTTAGTGCTTCGCAGCAGGATCTGACTTCATACCATAGACAAGAATAATTGTGTCAAGTAATGCATATAATCTCTTAGTAAATACGTATTGTGTTCGTTTCAAAGTAAATTCTGCGTCTATAATTATATTCCAACATAGCGTAGCTATCTACATATTTCTCGTATTAGAATATCTTTCGGTTTGATAATGGTCCAATGCATTACGGCTTTCCAAGGCAAATAACTATTCGTACTACACCACCTACTCGTAGATCTTTTTCCACCACGATTTTTTCATATATATGAAAGCTGTTACAACCCCTGTTTACTAAGAACCCAATCTGCGAATACATTCCTAAGAGGTTGTCAACGTGACCAATTATTAAGAAATAAAAGCAGTTGAGTAGTTTAGATGTAAAAGAATCAACATATTTCGACATCTATATCATGTTTGGAAATGGAAATGCTATCTGCGCATTGTAGACACAAGCCTCTAAGACTAATTACACGCGTCAGAATACACCAAACTACTCAAATACACCGACCGGCAAATATTTACTGCAAACCGCTGTCGATTAATCACAATTACATAACGGCAATTGCACCTGTAACTCTCCTAATAACGCGAAATGGCTCTCGAAACAGCCTATTTCCAGTTTAAGAACACGAACACGTCGTCAACAGACAAATAATTTATTATCGCAACCTATACGATGCAAGCGTAACCGTTAAACATTTTATCTCCCCTAAGAATTTCATTTTCCATTTGACGTCTCTCACAATTAGTTAGAAAAGAACTGACAGATATTTTCAATTGATATCTCACGGTCCTTGAGCAATGAGAACATGAGTTACTTCAAGCAATTACTGACACAGTTTTATAAATATGATGTAGTATCCTAGTAGGTACCTATTGTTTAAAAAGAGGAGAAACATATTCTTTTTGTCTTCTTCTTCACAAAAGGCCAACAAATTTTTGCTTTGTGATCGTGTGATGTATCGTATGTCACATACTGTCATTTAAGAAAAATGTCGGCGACTTCATATTTGTGACAGATGTCAATTCACCTCTGCTGTACTGAAATGAATTATAACATGTATTATAACCTAAAAATATTATTAGAATTGTCATTTAATTGTGGTCGGTTCAAAAACGATGGCTTTGGCACTAATGTTATTTACAACCACAGTTGTATTTTTCTGCTCCATTTTCAACAAAATTAAACGTCTTGATCTTGTATTGTGCTCAGAGATAAAAGAAAATCAGGTATATACACACACAATGGAAGAGAATATTAGATCACATTATGTCGGCAATAAGACTGGAAAATTAATGTCTCACTTTGAACTACTAGCATAATAAACGATAATATACATACATCGGATATCGTAAATTATGTCCAGAACCTCATAAATTGGTATCTCGAAGCGTTAAACCACTTCGAACGACTTCTAACGATATCTGAAATAGGGGCACTACAAGTGTCCCTATTTACCATATCTTCCGATAAATTACGAACGATTTAAGCGCCAAGTATTCCTACAGCTTCGTTTACGAGTGCTCCAACAATTGCCCGGCATAATGGTGATATAAATTTATTATATACGGCGGAACCTGCATTTTAATGTTTATTTACCAATGGTCGCTAAAGGAAACCTTTCTATTCCTTATTTACGGTAAAGAGCCTTGCTTTGTTATGAATCTCACAGTTTTATTGATATAATTTTGCAGCGTTTGGATTATCTACTTAGCACTGTGGGCGTCATAGAATTTGTTACTTCGGAAGCACTGAAACTTGGGGTACGGATACACCGTCAAAGGTGGCTCTTTTATTATTTGTTTGTTTGGACTGCGCCTGACTCTAATCATCTAATGGGGCTTAGCCAGACGAATGGCTCTAATGGTGCCGTCCAGTATAGCTGGCGATCTGGTCGTGGTGCATTTACAAGTATGAATATAAATTTTAAGGACAGCTCTCCGAACACTTTAATGTACGCTATACTCTATTCTGTGTGAGTGAGATCGTATGCTCTACAATTGCCAAGAGTCAGGGATAATTTACTACCACACACCATGGTGAGATAGCTTGCTTGATAGTGTTAGATTTTTCTGTGACGTTCGGTGCAGTAACAGACATCGTCGAGTCTATTGGCTTTGATACAATACCTCTAGCAATATTACACAACTACTGCGAGTCAAAAACTATTTTTGAACAGCTCAACATGATCTAATTTTTTCTGAATTATGAATCGTTTAATCAAGTAACCAAAATAAGAAACAACTAAGCAAAATAGATATACAATCTACAATTTAACCACAGCACCATCTGGTTGATTTAAATAGTACTGAAATTACTGAATTGCTCTCCATATTCACTTCGGCGGTCATAAATATTTAATAAACAGATTATAATTCGCCAACTACTGATTCAAAGTTAGCCAATTATGCTCCAACGGAAGTCTATTACACGGTTTCCTACAATTGTACTCACATACATTCAGTGATTTAATATGTGAAACAGGTTTGCAACTGTTCGCGTATACATCGAGAGATTGCACATATGAATGTATTCGTACAGTATTTAAACACTCGACACATCTCTAGTGATTCCAAGCTCTATACCATAATTGACCGTGATCTAATTAACTTACACGCACACTACAGCTGTAACATTGGGATTTAAAAACTGGAACCTGCTCATAGAATTAAGCAGCAGGTGAAATTCGATTAGGATGAATACATGTGTGATAGTGAATGTAGCGGCAAGCGTTTTATACGTGTCAAGACGACGAATGTGATTAGGAAGTAATGTAGCTCTCTGTATGTATTATCCTGTTTAAGTTAATGCCACTCGAGTGTGGCGGTAACATTAATAATGACGACTTGAAAGAGCCTTTGTAAATGTGTGCGAATACGATTCAGCATCCACATAATTGCAATTAATGTTTAATCAAAAGCAAGCATTGCGTTTGCGGATATCATCACGAATATTTTTAAGAAAAAGGAATAAATAAGGATAATATATTTTGTAGAGATTCCCTAGTTTAATTCTGATATTCTAGCAGCCAATCCCATCTTTTTTGCGTGTCTTTTTTCGATTACTTTCATAGCAACTTGAAACAAAACACTGCTTTATTGGATAGAGAAAGAATTATATTTTCCAACAGCATACCGATTGCCAATTTGTGATGTACCTACATGAATGATTTACTTGATGTTTGATGCAACAATTTGCATTAAACAGCAAAGCACAAACACATTTTGCCAACAGCAACTTTAAGGTGCTATGTTTCTTGTCATTTCAACTCTGCATTTAGCACAAAAAGTAAAGTTGTCTTAGTTTTGTACTAACAAATATCTTGCTGGTCCAATTGGATACGCAGACATTCAAGCTAGAGAGCTAACTCCACGAAAGATGGCAGGACAACTGGAGAAATGGCAGATATGCAGCTTTGACAAGAAGACTGATTCCAGAAGTACGAAAATGGGTTGTTCCATTTCGTACGTTTCCCAAGCTCTGTCGGGTCACGGCTGCTTCCGTAAATATCTGCATGATAGGCAAAGAGCCAATTCCGACCGGTGTGATTACTGTGGAGCCACGGATGATGTGGAACACACACTCTTTATTTGTCCTAGGTGGGAGTACGCACGAGAAGTATATACCCCATAGTCGGGAGAAGGTTTCAATGAGACAGCGATGATACGAAACCTGATGGCATAAGAAGAGCAATGGTATCTGACGTGTAGAACAATACAATCGATTATACAGACCAAAGATCAAGAACAAAGATAGAAAGGACGACACCACACTGATGAAATGCTAGAGCGAGTTCCCGTGTGGAAAAGCGATAATGCCGAAGTGGGAAGAGGTTTTTAGTCAATAAGAATCTGACACAAGCCATGATGTGGCAGTCTTATGGAAGATTTTCCTCTCCTCAATTAAAAAAGGGCAACATATAACAAGGGCACGTTATATTTCCAGTGGTTCACCCAAAACTTATTGAACAACAATAGTCTATTGAATTAGACACTTTTTACAGACGAGACACGATTTCATTTGTCAGGGTATATCAATTCGTAAACCATGAGAATGTGGAGTGCTGAAAATTCTCACATATTTTATGAATCTCCGTCTCATCTCCAGAAAGTTTGCACTTAGATTGGTGTTGCTGGCAGACGATTGATACCCATAAACTTCGAAGGAATCATCAATGCCAAAAGGTATCAAGATATCAACATCTTACAAACCTTCATGCAACAACTTCACTAAGAGGAGCTGCAACGGGGATATTTCCATCGAGATGGTGCCACTTCTTGCCCAACTCCGCAATCAATCGCTTATTTACGACAATTTTTTTTTGGTAATCGTGTGATCAGTTTATGCTGTGAACCTGAATTCCCGCCAAGATTACCCTAGAAAGATGCAGAAGCCTTTACAGGAGGAACTGGAACCTTAGCCCCAACATGACTCTGTGGCTATACACAAGGGTTGTCAGACCCATGATAACCTACGGACCAGTAGTATGGTGGCCGAACGCGCAGCCGGCGGGGGGCGGCTAGGGCGCCAGGTGGATTTCAGAAACAAGCTTGCCTCTGTCCAGAAATTCAATCTGCATAGGAAATACCAGGTTATAATACCAGACAAGAAGGACTGGGAGAAAAGCCCTCCGATAAGAGCGGACTCGAACTGGTATACAGACGGCTCCAAAACTGAACATGGCCTAGAAGCCGGTATATACAGAGGAAAGCCTAGGAAGGCTCTCTCGATAAGCTTCAGCAAGGACACAACGGTCTTTCAAGCTGAGGTAGCAGCAATCCACCATTGCGTTAGAGAAGTGGAAAGATGGGCGAGTTCGGTGAAAGCGCTCGGACAGCCAAGCAACACTTAAAGCGATTAGTTCGGCAAGTGTTGACTCCAAACTGGTTTGGGACTGCGTTAATGCCTTAAATGAGGTGAGTTCCCAAAGGAAACTAATTTTGGCCTGGGTTCCTAGCCACGAGGGTGTGAAGGAAAATGAGGCGGCAGACGATCTGGCCAGACAAGGTCCGTCAAGGCAATTCATCGGGCCTGGCCCATGCTTCGGCACCATCAAATCACAAATCATCCATCAAGGAATGGGCACATAATAAGTCCATTGAATGGTGGCAAAGATCACCTCGGCAAAGACAGGCAAAGGAGTTCCTAAAAGAACAGAAGCCTGAATTCACTAGAGACTAGTTCACTAGAGAGATAGTATGTCTGTTGACAGGTCACTGTAGACTAAATAGGCATAGATATGTACAACATAGGTCTAGCGGAAGATGCCATATGCAGATTCTGCAAGGAGGAGGAAGAAACTCCAGTCCATGTACTGGGCCACTGCGAACGCCTGGCAAGGACACATGTTTCTAATTTTGGGCACAGAGTATCCCACAGCACAGAGCTACATACAGGAGCCGCTCTCAAAGACATTAAGCCTCATAAAGAGGGCAAAGTTAGAGGGCGCCTTCTAGGATTACTGGAGATCACAATACACCGGTGAAAGAGGCCAGTAATGCTACCCCTAATCTAATCAAATCTAATCCCGCCAAGATCGCCAGATTTGAGTTGACAAACTCATTAGTTTACATAACCAATATACTTTCAACTATTGACGATGAATTAAAAATATGCGATACGTTCAGAATTTCAAAGCAAGCTTTTATCTAAATAACTTTTTCTCATATCGTATATTATGTTCTAACTTCAGGCATTCCATGGCCAGATCCGATACATCTCCCTTTGAGTGAAACTGTTATCTATCGTCATTACCCACAGGTGTAAATCCCCACTAATTGTTATTAGGGGATACTAATCATTTAAGCGTTATTCAGAACAAAATCTTGAACCTCAGCTTCCTTGTTGTCTTCAACACCTAGAGAATCCTATTGTTTATACATCACTAACATGGCATATACACATTATAGAATAGTTTGTGTCAATCACTTTCGTTTGCCGCATTTTTCAATTTTTGGCTCTGATACAACATATGTATAAGAAAATTAGAGCTTCAACAACGCTTGAAACTCTTCGATATGAGGTGAAAATATCCCGAGATATAATACTGTTACTACACACAGTGCAATCAAAGGCATATTGAACTCTCCAGTTTTACGAGTTTCTTACCTAGGGTTTTAATACCACCCTACTTGTTTCTGCAAACCTCAGCTCTTCAACTATTAAATGCGTCGCAATGGATGTAATATATGAAGAACTGGTTATTAATCCTTCTATCCTTTGCAGCAAGTGAAATCAAATTCTTTATTACAAAAGCATTTGTCAGGTGAGAGAATTAGCCTATTACTTCCTAGACCCGGCTTGCTACTACCACATGCAAAGAGATTCATGATTCTGCTGCCGATTGGTTTCTCTAGGAGAAATTTTGTGGTAACTTGTTTGGTAATTTACTGTTAATAGTGACAATCTTTCTGCCATAATCTTGCATTGGTCTCTTGTTTGACTAATTCGAAGAACATCCTAGCTCTGGCGGCACATGAAGACTGAAGTTGTACCGCTGATGTTGATCCGTCTATGTATCCGTCTGTTCCTCATATAGCTCTATTACTACTAAATATCGAATGAGCCCCAGTGAACTTAGACCCAAACAACAATTAGCTGATTCCGTATATGTATATGTATGTATATTAGCCACAATTTACACAAGCACATCCCTACGTCTATTTTATATTTGCGTAGACACAAAATCGATATTTAAATTATATTAACACGTTCTGCATTTGCCTACAGCCGGTCATATAACTTGAAAAACTAGCAATATGCACGTTTCTCGTTACATATTACTGTTACGGAAATTGAATTTATTTTCGAATACGATACATTAAAGTGCACCTTTGCAATTCTCCAGTACACAGACGTAAAGATATTCCACGAGGGGAAGGTAAGATGGCGAAAATAGTTCGTTTTGGTGTTACAGCGAATCTTCCTCGCAGATTTTCCAGTGAGAGGTCTTATAATGGAAATGGGAAAATGATGTTTCGTCTCCAATATAAACTTCAAAGAGTCGAAAGCGTGCACATTTATAGGAGCAATCCTCATACTGATCCAAGTTTCTGCGACAGAAGCTGAAAAATACAAATATGTATATACAAATTGCAAGCGGAAGAGAAATCCTAGTGTGCGCAAAGAACTCACATACTTGAGATGGCGTTATTAAATGACAATAAGCCGAGTTTGTAAAATTATTAGTTTTCATTATTCTGTCACGATTAGTAAAACATTCGGAACAGATATTTTCTTGTATATGTAGTCTTAGAATTCATGTCTTGTATGAAATATAGCTAATGTCTTACACCTTCCTTTCGTATAAATCGCAATAAGTGTAATTCGCATATTTCTCTTTGTTACAGTTACTATGCTTCCACTGCTTTTCCCGTCGGACCGCCGAGACTAGTCCCTCCATTAAAACGCCAACGACTGATGACCACAACCACAAGAAATAAGACCAATCAATCTACGAAGTCAAACTCGACGCCACCGCTTGATCAACTAAAAGTCTACAGTAAGTCCTATAGCCATTCAGTAATTTAAGAAAATACTAAGGAAGTCGTCTGTTAATTTCTCGTTGACATTTACATCGCGGTAGCGCTAATAGAAAAGAATGCGCTCTTCATCAATTTTTTTGTTTCGTTAAAAACGCAATGGCCGCTATGGCTAGCTAAAAGCGTTAATCTACCGCCAGCATCGCAGCCACACACACGTGGTGTTCACTACAACAACAAGGTCGATAAATTTAAATATAGTCCGCGGCATCACCAACTAAGCGTGTGTTGTTGTTCGAAAACTCAGTGTCCCCTTCTGCAGAGCGGCGTATTCCGGAAGAAGCTTACGCGATCACGGTTTTACTGCTCCCGGGATTACACCGTGAAAAGCCGGTACCGTAAAACCCCTCAGTTGCTAACAGTGAAACTCACGAGCCGGCACGGAATTTTTCTTTTTTTCTTCGAGCTTGTCTTTTTTATTTGTTCGTTTTGAGGATGCGACGTTTCCGCGTTTCTGTTCCCTATTAACCTCGATTCGGACAATTAAAAGTTCCGTACGAGTTACCGAATAAAATACGGAAATATAACAGAAAGGATAAAATAATTTACATATAATACTATGGCGCGATGTAGAGGCCAACTGAGATATATGCAGTTTTATCCTGTGTTGGAAGGAAAATGTTTTTCTTCGTTGTGGAAAACAGTAACTAAATAAAATGATGGAAAATGGAAAAGTGTTGGTTGAAATTGAATAACTTTAGTTTACACAATATGAGATAATAGCCTACTGCCCAATTTTCACAATGTCCGAAAAGTATTCACACTTACATACATCACTAGTACGATTCCAATGTATTCTATAACGATAAGTTTTAGGCATCATATTCATCGTTTATTTTCATCTACATTTTAATATTATTTTTAAATATACACGACAGAACATCGTATAAAAAGCGTGATCTATACAGGATGTCGTTGAAATAAAAGTAAAAATATGAAAAATAGAAAGATATTTTATTCAACTTAAATCCAAAATATTTGACGCAAATTCGCTCCCAGACACGAGAAGAACAAATGACAAAGATATTTATAAAATATTCGTCGCGCTACTGTATTTTAAGGAATGCATGTTACATGTGACTATAGCATATCGTAGCGCAGATTAGGTGTAGCGATAGGCGATATTTAACCTCTGTGAAATGTACAATCAGATTTAGTCTACATATTTCTATATGTTCTCTGTGGATGTTTGGAATATTCTTACACCACTGAACTGTACGATGTGATTATCGCTTATTGCGAAACAGGTGGAAATGTTCGTCAAACATATCTGACGTATAGGCAGCGTTTTCCAAATCGTCGAGACTCATTGCATAACGAATGTTGTGCTTAGATTACAGGAAATCGGTAGATTGTGGCCATCTTATGAAGGTCGTGGACGTGAGAGACCCTGTAGGATTTTGCGTGCTGAAGAAGATCTCCTGGACCTTGTTGACAGAAATCCAGATGTATGTAAGTACACGAGAAGTAACACGACATGTGGAAGTGTCTTGTAGTACGGTACACAGCATATTGAAATGCAATTTGTTACACCCGTATCATATTCAGCGTGTGAAAGAATCGACTGAAAAGGGACGTGAATGCATTTAAAACAAAAATTCCTTTATCAATTAGTCTTCTATGCCATTTTCCTACGTAATCATATAGATGTTATTGAATCCTTAGCACTCACGGCTATTTTAAAAAGGCTGCCTCATAAACGTTATCTCGATGTCTTGCGTTAGTTCAATCCGGGTATTTTGTAAACACATTGAGCATTCATAGGCGGCACATATTACAATTTATGAGGGGGAAGGGGGATTTTGCATTCACGTCGTAATTGAACTACACTTTTTTGGATTAATATTTTGCATACCTCT
This sequence comes from Popillia japonica, assembly GCA_004785975.1. NCBI lineage: Eukaryota > Metazoa > Arthropoda > Insecta > Coleoptera > Scarabaeidae > Popillia > Popillia japonica. Next base: position 20,469 of record SMLS01072146.1, read on the forward strand.
AGCTCACCATTTTTCATATTTTACTTCTATTTCAAAGACACTGTATATATGCTAATCAAATTATTTTTCTACTTTCGAATTAAACTTATCTTAAACAAGTTTGTTTTTAAAGAAAGTTGTTGTAAGAAGTGAATGGCAGGGTGTAAACAAACACGATCACAACTCATCATGACTGCAACGACTCACTACAGAAATATCGGTCTCTAATGGGCCTCTACTTCTCCATATATTTTGCTGAAAATATCTTTATATTTTTATGACGACATTCAGTCACAGGAATAAGTCAAATTTTGAATATACGCAAACGTTCTGTTCAAAAAGTTGCAGGCATTTATGTCAAAGTAAAAACACCCGTCTATGGACGGCTTAGAGTTATCAAAGAAATCAATAATAAGAAAAACTGTCCCTGAAATTTCGAGTAAGACCTAAACTTAGCCAACGTGATAAATTGATGATTGAAACTGAACTTAATTTAATCTCTATATTATTTCGATTGCTAACCAAAATTCTGGTTTGGTTGGAAAAGCTTAAATGCCGTTTCAAGTGCACTCTATTAATTTTCAACTCTTCCAAATACTAGATCTGCCACTCGAGGAAGGCCATTATGCTTCCAAATTATGAGCTCCGCCACATGTATGGGATAGTGTTGTTGTGAAGAGCCTCTATAAAAAGTTTCTTCTGACGAGTTTGCCTTACTTATTCAATTAACATACCAAAATATATTGACTAAGTTTTGGTTTGGTACCAATACTTATAATTTTGAGGGATGAAAGTTTTTTTATACTGAATGAATTAACCGGAAATTGATTTCGCAATAAAGGAATGTTTTTATGAACATTCACAACCATAAATGCACGATAATAAATATTCTTTGAATTCGTGCTTGCTGCTCAATCTAATTACTAGATATTTTTTAGACAATCTATTAACGATTTTCTTTAAGCATTACACTTCAAGTAATGATGGTAGAGCTCTTACTCTCCATAATGCTTTCATTCATGGTAAACGAAACCAGTATCAGTTGGATGGATCATATAGTTGTACTATAAATTAAGCTTACATTTTGTATGAAGGTGTATTTCAATATGTATTCATTACCACTGAAAGTGTATTTATTACATTAGTAATGAAAACGAAATATCCAAAAGTCCTATAAGTTAGCTACATAAAGAAATTGAAAGCATAGTAAAAGCAATTTCCTTTGACGCTGTAAAATGCACCAACAGAAATTGTGAAAATGGTGTACCCGCAAAGTAATAACTTTTAACTACGCAGTATAAAACTTGCAGGGCTTTTAAATGACCACAATTTATATATCAAGTGAACATGATGTGATGTTTAAATAATGATTTCTTTAGTGCAAAATAAGTTCTTGCTAGAGATATCCCTAGGTATCTACAACTATCGATAAAAAATGAGTTTCTTCACTTCTAGACGTATGTACTATCGAGGGCAAATGTAATGAATCAGGCTTCAAGCGACATGGCCTTCCGCAGGTATTCGACACATTTGACTACTCGCACTGGGCGGCTGTAATTAGAATTAGAAACGGATACTTAGCAGATAAATTTCAGGTAAAAAGATTCGCAAGTAATGTAAAGCGATATATTATAATTTCATTTACAATAGTTGGATTTACTCTTTATATTTAGAAGTAATGCTGACTAGAATTCTTAACTAGATTTCGTAAGCACAAGCTGTTTCTTTGGCAAAAGTAAATATTGTCTGCTATTATACATATACATATGGATAAAACATGTATGTTTTACACATGTAAATTTTCAATAATATGGTTTTTAATATAATAACACGATTCTATTTATAAAAAAACGAATTGTTTCCGATGCCTTATTAAGAAACGATTTCAATGAAGCAGCAGTTTAAAAAATAGTTATTTATTATACAAGGGATAAAAGTATTAGATTTTAGCTCGAGGTTGTGTTCGTCTCCCGGCGCGAAGCGGAGGGAGACAAAACATCGAGAGCTAAAATCTAACTTTTTGCCCGTGTATAATACACTATTTTTTTCTGTGGCGAGAAAACCGACGATTTAATATTATTACAACATACTAACGTCAGAAATTCAATCGATATGAAGTTGGAAGTTTTAAACTGGTAGGCTGACGGGCCATGCTAAGGAAACATTTAACGTAATTAAATGTCTGTCAATTTAATTTTCCAATTAGGTTTAAAAGTTGTATTCAATAATCAGAGTTAAAAAATGAACATTTTTAATTTAGAATTTTCTTGTACTCCATGGGAATTAGTAGAAGCAGTGAAAGTAGCATCACTTAAAACTATTGCCAGCTAAATCGCAGAAACTTACGAAATTGTAGAATGCACAATTAACAACTGTCATTTTGACACATCGGGGAAAAAAGTACTCACTTTCGTCCCGGGGAAAAAAGTGATTTTATAAGAAGAGACGTTTTGTTCCCCGTCAAGAGGGATAAAATGTCAACCTTTTTACCGTCACAGAAAAAAATATATTTTTTAATATTTACACAATCACAAAATAATGAATTTAGTTTTAATTTATTAAAACATAGCTATAATAAAGGTATTTTTCTAACCATTATGTGCATAGATAAGCACAGTTCAGATCTTTTCCTACTTTTAGGTCAATTCAAACACTATTAATTCGATTAGAGATCATTTATTCCAGAACCTATATAATTTACTAAGTATTCGTTACAACTTCGGCAGTGGAAGAAATTGACATTTAATTCGTGTCAAATAATTATAATCTATTTTTGCTTTTACTACAATATCTATTTTAATAATCGGATATTATATTTACTAACTTGTTCCGCAATGTGTTTTGTGTATGTGATTCTACTGAATTTTGAAAAATATACTCTATATTACAAATTAATTCGTCTAATAAAATATTATCATCTAAAAATTCTGCGCCTAAAGTTATATATCATAATATAATAGATTACCAACCTCTTAGTTTTCTTCTAAAATTAGAGAGTTTCCAAGTACTTCAGGGTTGATTAGTTTTTGATTGTAAAATTATAATTAACTTAGTTCAGCGGTGTTAATTGCTATGTTATATCTTATGTAGTATAATACTATTACTCCCTTTAAATTCTTAATCTCTTTAAATTATAGGAAGTGCAGTAATTATTGAAATGATTAACACTTCTTAACAAAACGAATGGTATAAATGTATATACATATATTGCATATCTTTAAGACGTATTGTATAGTTTGTGTTGTTTCAATTAAAACATTAAGCAAATTCTAAGAAAATAATAAAATTTATAATTTTTGTAATTATTATTTAAACAATATTTTGCACGATAAAATAATGACTAATTTATCACAAACTCAGAACGGAAAGCCCACAATAGACGCGTTTTATTGCAGTTTGATGCATTACATTTGCCCTCGATAGTACATATGTATGAGACAATAGATAGCTAGCACTTTAATCGCCCGGTAAGGTATATCAAATCAATTAATACTGTGGTATAATATAGCTTACACATGTTTGACATATATAATTATGTTAGTTAACATTTATGATTTTATCGATAGTTTTTTTCATATTAAAACAAATCATTTGAATTATTGAGGAAGCCTCAGGAATAGGAAAAATTACATAAATCAAGATAGAAATACTTTTCAGGCATATACTATCTTACGATATCACGTCAGCCCATATCGCCTTTAGGGGGTGTAAT